>VZRF01005215.1:85089-228981 GCA_013396875.1 Vireo altiloquus | reverse complement strand
CTTCCCTTCCCTTCCCGCACCTTCCCGCCCCTTCCCGCACCTTCCCGCACCTTCCCTTCCCGCACCTTCCCGCACCTTCCCGCACCTTCCCGCACCTTCCCGCACCTTCCCTTCCCTGGCTGATGCTGATCCTCTGTGCTTTGCAGACAGCCATACTGTTCCTAATCAGGGAAAATCAAAATTTTCAAATGACCATTCTTGAAGTGTTCATCCTCACAGATTAAACTTTTCATTAAGTTTTGGCTGAAGGATCTTAACATCTCTATCAACAATAAAGCAAAAATAATGTTAGCAACTGGCAAACATCCGAATGAGGTTTTTTCACAGTTGATAGAAATTTCTTTTGAAAATGGTAAATTATAGTTTTACTGCTACTGAGTTTCACAGAGATTGATAACAATACTGACAGACCTTGGGGACACATCTCGTCAGGAATGACATTCCTGGCAGCACTGTCATGCTTCTTGTATTTATCTTTTCATTTACTCTAAATTGTAATTCTCAAAATAGCTTATGACAAAACACACTCATCAGTTTCTCTATTTAGCTGAGACCATTTGGGCAGCTGGCTCACTGTTCCTTTCCCAGACACCATCTTCACTCTTCTGCAGAGTTCAGTGGGGGCATGAAAACATATCCAAGGTAAGAGCTGGCATGCAGAGGGAGAATTTAAATTTAGGTCTGACTATTCTTGCCCCAAGCAAGCAAATGCCTAGAAACTAGCTATATTCAGATGCTACAAATTGCTGTACTTACACAGAGAATCCCATTGCTTCACTAAAAATATACAAGCAAAAAGGTAACTAAGTCTGACAGGTCTCACTGGGGAAGGGGTGGCATAGGCAGATGTCATTTTGCTGTTGTGACAGCAGAGACCACAGAACCTTGCCAATATTCAGAAGGCAACTATTTTTTTTTCTCAGAAGATATATTGATAGTTTCTAATACTGGAAGAATTATTAAGATAAAACAAAATAAATTAAAATAGTGATAATTTTTAAAAAAGCATTCCCTGCTTGCTTGGGAATCTTGGTGATGCAAAAGAAGAATTGAAGCAGCCAATTTTTTTCAAAAAATTAATCTTTTTAGTAATACTAGAACATGATGAGCCTTTCTGTTAAATAGGTTACATTCAGTGTCCAAGATCTGTTTAGGAAAACATCCAGTTATTAAAATGTGGGAACAGAGGTAGCACATCATGAAAAAAGTAGAACCACCTTTCCTGAAGTAAAGATAACTGAGAATAAAGACACACCACATCTTTACAGACCACAGTTCTAACAAATGTGCAAATGTCTGTAGTCCTATCATGTGCATGCAAGTCAGACAGAAAAATCCAACTATTAGTTTTTTTTAAATTGTTTGTTTCTTGTATGTTGGGTTTTTTTGTTTGCTTATTTTGTTTGGGGTTTTTAGCATTTATCAGGGCACTGTGAGGGACCTCAAACTGAAAGGAAATGTTTGAAGGTCCTTATGCTGCTAATATTAAATCAGCCTTGGAATTTTCAAACTGTTGAGACAACACTCGCCTAATTCTAAAGTCCTATACCTGAGAAGGGCAAACACTGAATGAGAGCTCTTCAAAAATGATAAGAGGTCACTGAGTTAACAGTCAGACAGTGAGAGTGAGCACTGCTGGGTTATTTTCAGCTCTGAAAATGAGAAAGTCACAATGATTAATACTATTCACAAAGCTAAGAATGATTGTGAAGTGAATGAATGAGGGGTACAGGCATGGGAAAAAATACTACTTGGAAAAAAAGGCTTACCTTTTACTATTTATTTGATATTCTTAAAATAAGATTTGGAAAAACAGGAAAAACACAATCCTATTCTTAAAAATAAGATAAAAAAGCCCTCACACAACAACCCTCCCACCCCATCTGCCATCCTCACAGAGAAAATGGAACACAGTTAAGAAAATAAAATGTAAATATAAAATGAGGGGAAAAGAAAGTTGATAGGCACGACCATGAAGTAGATTCTAGTCATTGTGGGACTGTGCCAATAGAAGCATAAACAGGTGAGTATAGAGAGTTAGTGTACCCATGGACAACAAGAAAGCTTTGATTTTTTTTTCCCCAATTTTGTCCTAGAATAAAAGGAGCCCCAGTAGTAGGGAGGAGAGATTCCTGCATTGAAAAGGGTAAATTTATCAGTAAGAGAGAAACAGCAGCTGTGCTCAGAAAGCATGATTATGTCATCTAAATAGATGTATTCCTGGACAGGATTTCTTAGAGCTTTCCTAGGCCCTGAGAAGAAAGTGTATTAATACTGATAGAGTCAAATTCATCTAGCTAGCATAAATTGCATTAGTGTATGAATTTTTAAATCTGAAAAGTGGTGTTTAGGATAGATAAATTATTCTACAAGACAAGCCACCTTATCTGCATTTGCATTGTCAAACTATTTAAGGGCATCGACATTATTCCCAAAAAAATAGAGGTCTACAGCTAACATCAAAGTAGTTTAAACAAAATAAAGGCTGCAAACAAGGTAAGGTTTCTTTTATTTCTTTACCAAAATTAGAATTTTCCATTTCATTCTAAGACTTGCATAAAGCAGTGTCATTTTTCTTGATTGGTACAGTCAATTGAAAAGACCTTTCTAGCTTTAAAGACTAATAGCTGAGAATTTAAGAGGGAGGAAATAAAAGCAGTAATGTAACGATACAAGTTCACATCACAAAAATTGAAGGAAAATCTTTGTTTTCTACATTCTTTCTACAGGATTGCAGAACTACTTTATTCATTCTATTACACAAAAATAAGAAGAGAAAGCCCTGGGATCCCACTGCTTTTGCAGGACAATGATTTAAACACAGCATGAATGGGACACATTTAGTTGGTTATTGGTATCTGAATCTGATACATTTAAGATCCTAACACTATCAGTGGAGGTCTAACCATTGAAATGAGGTTCATTTCACCAAATGCAGGCTTCTGCTTTAAGATGAGATGAATCTCATGCTCACCTTCACAAACTGGCTTAATGTCTGGCCATAAAAGGAACTTGCATAACTGGTTTGGATGTGCCTATCTGAGTTGCGGAAATCCAGATTTGAACAGGACAAATCAAACACTTCATGTGTTAATGCATTGTCTTTTTCTACTTATAAGAGTGTATACAACTGAGAACAGTATTTGCTATATCATAAAAACACGTCATTTCTAAGTACAGATTAGCTTTTTTTCAGATTTCAAGGTAATTTAATAATTTGTTGGTGAGAACAAGGAAAAAACATCTGCAAGCAGATGGTTTCATTTTGTGATTAAAATATAGAAATCCACAAGAGTAGTTAGGAAAAATAATTTATATATTTATTGAATAATAAAGATACAATCCTTCAAAGTGTTAACTCCTGTTTCTAAGCGGCTCATCGCTTCTCACTCTTTTCAGTGAGGATTGCATGTGCTGAATCTTTCCCAGAAGACATTCAACTTGTAGTCTAGACTGAAAGGATCTAGCTACCCAGAGAGTAGTTATACCAACCTGCTAAATCAAATTTGCTTCAATGATTTGGAAACTTTAGATAGGAACAATGTCCTTCTGCCCAGGAAATATGGCCCCACAATTTATGCCTTTGTTAAATATTTAGTCATGAGTTAATAACACGTGGTGCTACACTAAAACATTCCATTTGAGATCAGAGACCAGAAAGTTTACTTGAGCCTGCAGTCCTGCTTGACAAGATTTGTAGCATACACTTATAAAGCCAGTTGGTATATTCACAAAGGTACAAAAAGTTTCCCCCTCACACATAGCAATGGATGCCATCCATCTTATGATGTATTTTAACTCTGCTCTTTTCAGAAATACGACCTGATGCCAAAACATGCTTCACATAATCTACTAGAAATCAGACACAAAGAAATCAAAAGAGAAGGGTTTTTGTTTGCCATCACTTTCAGAAAGTGAGTTGGGAGGGTTTGACCAGTATATTTTAAGTATTGAAACACAAAGAGCATAGCAGTACCATCTGGAGTTACTGGATTTATCCATGGATAGTTCTGAGGTAAATAGAAGGAGCTGAAGCTGAGAGATCACTTGAGCTGTAAATATATATATTTTTTAACATTTGTTTTCTTGACTGAATTCATGATTAACCTGTACACAAGGATGTTCTCTGGGAGTAATGGCAGCTGTTCAACAAGGATCACACAGGGCTGGCCACAACTCTTTTGCAATGATTAGGGTTAAAAATAAGCTATCTGCCTTTGAGTACACGGGCATGTGGCAACACCAGCAGAGGTTTCTTCTCCTGCAAAGGTAACATTCATCTTGGCATTTACATATTTGTGGATGTTTGACTTTGCAGATTTATTCATCTATTAATCTAGCAGGAGGAGTAAAGGGAGGAGAGAGGGAATGTTAATGGAAAATCTTGGGTATTTTAAAAAAAGAAACTGATCCCCTCAGAAAATCCATTATGTAGAATTACAGTGACCCATGAGGTTCATCATTAGAATTTTTCTCTTTGGATCCTTTTTTGTTGATAGTTGCACATTTGTCGACTTTGGCATAAATTAAGGAGAAGAGACACATTTTGCCAGCAGTGTTTAAAGCCAACAATAGAGGAGGCTCAGGAATCCTGAATCACTTCCAGGCTCCATTTGATAGAGACCCCTCTGACAACATCCACATTTTGCTCCATTTCCTCCCTTGTTGAAATGGGAGGAAATCTCTGCTCTTTCCACACTACCATTTTATTTTATCACCTTCAGGCAATAATCGCTCACCTCTCCGTCCCTGCTGCTTTCTGCTTTAGTCACTTTAATGCTTCCTTTTCAGCTAAGAACAAAACAGAAACAATCTCTTCATGTGTCTGGTGCCACAGGGGCCATTAGCAGCCAGAGGATTATTTACAGAGCAAGCCTGGCTCAGCTGATGGCCTTCCAGAAAAATTCCTCCACCTCTTACCACCATGCCTCACACTGGACAATGCAAGTTTGATGCTTCTTCAGGCAAACTTCAGAAAAATTCTCTCTCAGCTTCTGTCAGGGTCTTGAGGGCACCGAAAGGTCTGACTCTCTCTGTCCAGCCTCATGTGGGACCTGCATCCCTGAACCTGATGCTGTAGGAGCTCCACAGCAGTGTTGTTGGTGTGCTTGTCTCATGCCTTCTCTCACAGATGCACCTTTTGCTTATCTCCTGAATGGATCTATCATAAGTGTGTCTCATGTTAAATGAAATGTGTGTAAATCACATTGCTGCAGGGTTAATACTTCTGAGTCTTATAAGTAACATACGAAGAAGTTACTAGCACATTACCAACATGAAAAGATGTGGAAGTTACAAAAGATGAATATAGCTATCTAAAATAACAAGCTTCTCAAGCACTGAAGCTGTATTTCCTGAGATTAATAACTGAAGTGTTTTAGAGTTTATAAAAAGGCTTGTAATGTCTACCAGGATCACGAATAGGTGGCTTTCTGAAGGTCATCCCCTCTCCAAATGGAAAAACTCTGAAAGTCTATCTTAGTTCACTGATGTTACTGTCACTGGATAGCTATGTGCATGCACGTGAAAACATCAATATATTTAGGGCTGGCTGCTGGGTGTGTGCATATGAGAAAGAACAGAACTCCACTCTACTGTAAAGGCACTGCTAAGGTTATCAGGCCTTCCACTTGTTCTTGTACCTATAAATAGACCATAAATTTTAGTTACTGTACATTCCCAACAATTTAAGAATTTCTGAAAAGTCAGGAATAGCTGCGGGTAGGAACAGCCAAACCCTTCTGCTGAATTGGTATAAAGCACTAAACTCCGCTACTAATGCTCACTCTGTCAAATTACCTGCCAAAGTTAAGCTCTGTTATCTTTGCTTGGCCTGCACATAATAAAAGAAAGCACAGGCTTTCAGCTTTAATGACAAACTATAATAGCTGTAGTCGTCCTTGCATTTAAGACCACAAACAAAAAATCCCACTCAAAACAGGCACAATGTAATTTTTCACTGCAACTGCTACTTTTGAGACCTCTGCTGGCAAAATAGACATTTTTAACTTAACACAAGAAAGTGTGGTAGAAACAACAAGAGTAATCAAACAGTCACTAACAATTCAAATTGTTATCTCATACTGCCTTGTCTTCTATAAGTTTCCTTGTCCATTCTTAGTCACTTTTGGGGTTTTTTACACCACCTCTCTCTTCCGTCCAATTTAAAGAACTTCCAGTATTTCACAAACAAGAATAAGAGTACTGTGAAGATGTTAACATCTGCGGTGCCCAACCCTGACTTTCCTTCCTCCACCTGTCCTGTTGTTTATCCCTCCTCCTCCTCCCATCATTTCTGCTCATGCAGACCTGAGGCCCTTGTTCCTTGAGAGCAGCAGCAGGAGGTAGGACATGCTCATCCCTACTGTGTAGCTTCTCCTCACCTCACACTTGCCTTGTTGCAGATCTGAAGAGATGACATTGTCCAGACAAGGCTCAGATCCATGTTTTGCAGTCCTGGTTTGGCAGCCTACATAAGCCCCATACATCTCAACTGATCATGCAACTCTGTGATTTATCAAGAGATCACGATCCAGTCAAATCTAAATGAGCTATTTCAACTCTCTCCAGCTGTTTCTAATAAAGTGTCAGGCATATTTAGTCTTTCCTGGTATTACCAAATCACAGATTCTACTGAAATTACCTACAATACTTCTCTACTATTTCTCTGATTTTTATCAGGCACAAGCAGTCTTGTCCTGAAAATGCAGAATGAACTCTGCACGATATCGTCAGGACTGCTTCCCATGGGAGAAGGGCTCCTTTGTGTCCTCCTGACATGAGCTCAGGTGTCTAATCCCAGGGAACATGCTCAGCTGGACCAAGGGTGGGAATGTCTGTGCTGTTCCCTTCTCTGCTTCTCTCGGCTGGCAATGCCTGCAGCTCTTATTTCCATGTGCTAGAGGCACAGCAGAGTAGCTGCAGCCCTTCATGGTATTAGAATGAAGGACAGACAGAAGGTTAAGACCATGAGAGCAAGTACTTGTCACAAATCAGACACTAGAGAAAAGGAGATGCAGGGTGACGTGTCAACTGTGCTGAATTTTTGCTTTGACAGTGAAGGGGGAGTCCATAGAGCATTTCTTGGGTGTTTTTTTAATAAACTGAGGCAGGAGTGATGTTGCTGACTCCTGAACCTGACAGTGAAGAAGCAGAGTTGAGTCCTTGGCCTGAGCTTTGTTAATGACTATTCACCACCTGAGAATGCCTATGAGCTTTTAGGAGGGAGCTTGATACAGGAAAGAAGGATCTGAGACATATGAAGAGTGCGATTCAGGTCCCTAATCATCCCAGTAGCACTTTTTTTAGATGCCTTTTTGTTTTTTTTCCTGCTTCTCAAGACTGTAGCTGCTCATCCATAGGTAGGTCCTGTAACATATTTACTAGCCCAGTTTGATGTCTCAGGTTCCGTGTGGCACTTCAGGGACCACACGACACCTTGCATACCTCTCAAGGTATCTAACCAAAAAATATGTATGAGAGTGGACATGGAGTGAAGACATGAAGACCTAAGTAGCCAAATTTCCCAGCATTATTACTTTTTTATTTTTTTTTTTTTAAGTAAACTAGATTTTATATCAACATTTACAGAGAGATCACATACTATCAGCATGACATGCTACACAAGTACTATGAATATCTAACAGATCGACCACTCCCTGAGAGATTTCTGAGGGTGGTCTCATCAGTCCCGGGTATCATCAATTTTCTCTGACTGCTTGTTAGGGCAGAATTAATTGCTTTAAATAAAAGTAGATCAAATTGGTGGAGTGGGGAATGTTTCTATGTGTGTGCTTTTGGGTGGAAGGGAGTTTAATCAGTTCTCTCCTGAGCCCTGTAGTCTAATGATCATGCTGACTTTGGCTTACGAGAACCTTCTAGGAACATATATACATTTTGGATACATACTGGGCACATTTCAGATGCTTTAAAGGAAAATCAGGCAGTACAGCCCTGGAAGGACTACAGGATGAGTCTGTGACCCCTCCAGCCAGAAAATAGGATGACATTGTTTAGGTGGCCTGTAATACAAGAGTTTAGCATGAGTACTCAGATATGCATCTAAGAGCCTTAAACAGCACTTCTGGAATACAGCTTGAGCCACATATTTGCACTGCATCTTAGCAAGATTATGAAGTCTTTGTTTACTCTTCCATCTCTAGGGTTGTTGTTTTAGTGGGAGAGACTAATACAGATAAATGTATTTAGAATTTGAAGGCAAAAATATAAAAACTCTGCTTGCTAATGAATCTAACTTCATGTGTGTAGTGAGTCCTGTACCTCTACTGCTCATAAAAGAAACGTTTCATATTAAACAGGCTTCATTTCTTGTGTGGTCTATTTATTTTTCATTTTAGATTGTGTATTTTACCACTTTTTTTTTTCTTCCCCTATGCAAAAGCCCCTTTTTTAATACAAGAGACCTGCTTAGAACCACCCAAGAAGTACACTTCTGAACAGAAATACAGATTCTTGTTAGTCCTGTTTGGAAAGCAATGGAAGTAGGTATGAAATGTAGCAACTGGGAAAATGTACCAATAACTAGAAACAGCAATTAAAGACAGCAAAAAATTTCAGCTACTGGTAACACAGCGGTATTCTCATTATTCCAATTAGAGCCCCTTGAGCACTGATGCCAAAATATTTTAAACAGAGGCAAACAGAGACACCTTCAAGCAGTGTGTTGTCATTCCTGCAAAATACAATAATAAAATTGCATTCTCTTGAAACAAGTCATAACAGAGCTACTAACACAAAGTGTTAGAGAGCAACCTTGATCCTTCATGAACACATACAAAGCCACAACATTACAGAAGAAGCCACTCCCAAAGCAGCATATGTTCCATTAACACTGTTATTTTCAGATGGATTGACTATTTTAAAAGTGAGTGATGGAAAAGAACATAATTTCTGGTTTTAGTTTTGTTTCTTTTATGTAAAGAAATGTCCTTTAAGACTGTATGGTAGAAATACATGTTTTGGCACAGGCAGCCTTTTGAATTGCTGCAGTCTCTTCTATGCCATGGCAGGTGGATCTGTTCCCATCAAAGAGTTTAACTGACATCTCAGCCTTTAGACTGTATCATTAAATATCTTCTGGGATTTATCTTGTCCTTCCTTGAGTACACCATGTGTGCAGGGCTGCTTCAAGGCAGAGCAAGAGGTTTTGATCTGCACTGTCTCTATTTGTGACTGACTAGCAGAGATTGCATGGTCTCCCCAGGCAATCTGCTTTGTTGGATTAGACAAATAGGTATTTGGTCTAGGTTGAGTTAATCCCACCCTAGGGCAGGAAGGTGGACTACTTGACCACCTGACATCCTTTTTAGTCCTATTTTTTCCTACAATTTTCTTATTCTTTCCTGATAAACAGGCTGCTGGGCTCTTCACAAGGTTAGGCACTGGAAATATATGGGGATAAAAGGCTGAACTCATGAATGTATATACAAGCTTAAACTTCATTTATTTCTATGGAAACTGAGATCCTAAAGACTGCTGTAGATCACAGACCAAGCCCAAAACTATCACTGCATCCTGAATAAAAAAATAATAATATTTTAAAAAAGAGATGTCATAACTTGCAAATGGATGCAGAAAACTCATTATCTGAGGTAAGGCTGAACCATAAATTGTGCAGAGATAGACAATCTTTCTTGAACAGCACTTGAAGTCTTTGAATATTAGAGTTTCATTTTCAGGTATATATGACAATCTATCCAGCAGAGTTATGTCTGGCAGCAAGCTCCCTGTATGATGATATTTCTACAGAATACTATCAAAGGAGTTACAACCCATTGGGTTTCCTTTGCTGTTGATTCAGAAAGAGGGAAAGTTTCCTGAAGGACTGAGGTCAGATTGAACACCACTACAACAACGAATTAAGCACACTTTGGATTGCTGCCAGACCTTGAACCAGGTGCTCCCGAGGTCACCTCACATCCACAGTCACCTGGCATGGGAAAAGATGTACATCATAGGTTTTAAGCTTCAGTGTTTTGTAAATAAAATCCTTACCAAAGAAGCTATAATATTAAAAAAAAAAGGAATTTTTTCACTACAAAGATCTGACCCTTTAGAGAGATGCAAGTAAATGTTCTACATAATATTTAAACTGTTGAAATTCTCTAAGTTAGAAACTTTATTTCAAGTATTCAGAAAAAGTACAGTGCAATTTTACTGCATATTTACAAATAAATGAAACACTTCAAGTGCCCATGGCTATCTATATTTGAGCATTTTATCCTGTGAAATCTTCCTGCAAAACATAACAAGTTTCAAAGTATATATACACATAGTATTCATATGTATACATGTCTTGGAAAAGTATTACAAGATCTGTGTTGGTATAGTAGAGCATCTCATTCCATATCAAATATAATTTATAGGAGATTGTGCTGTTGTGGTGTAAAACCGGCAAAAATACAGATATGGTGTAGCACCTAATCATGAGTGCTGAAAAAAACCCAAAATTAGGAACAATAACATGAAATGCACTGTCTTTCAATGTATTTCATCAGTTACTGTAAAAAAAAAGTTTGTTTCTCTTTAGAAATATGCACTTTGACTACTGTAATTTCAGGGTATTTCAGAATTTCTAACATATTGTCCTCTTCAAAGATTAAGTGCTATTATTCCCACTTTGTAGCATATAGAGAAAATATTAATGACCACAGGCATGTAAACATTAATCCTCTGATAGAAGCGATGTTTTCAGGTTCCCTGTTGTATATTGCTCAGCACTGATAAAGGACAATTCAGTCTCACATCTCCAATGTTCCCATTTTCAGGATAGAAAGGATGCTCTTTTTGAAATGTCTGTCTATTTTCATCCCTGCACTGCACCTGACCTACTCACCTAGGCTTTTCTTGTAGTAAATGGAGACAGAGATGCTTTCAGAGCATTATTCATCTTATTCTAAAGTAGATACCCAAGGTAAGTCAGATGAATTGCAAATTAAAGCAGCTTTTCTTTCCACTGATAACAAAGGAGCCTGGAGTGATGAGCACAGGAGTACCCTCACTGTAGGCATCTTCAGTCAGATATAATGAGATGTTTCTATTCATCCAAATTCCCAGATATCCTGGGGAAGTGCACTTACTTGAGGGGGATTGATGGTTTTTGTGAAGTACACAGCAAGAAAAGCTCCAAAGAGTATTTCTTCTTTCTTTCCTGTGTCTTGTCTAATTTTCAGGGCTGAGGTGAAGGGAGCGGAGTCTTCAGTCATTAGACTGGCCCTTCCTTTCTTTTCTCTGCTAGTCTAGCTTTACTGGGAAGGACAGAAGGCATCTCAATACTGTTCCATAGCTGCCAGTTCAAGTAATTGGGAGGAATATTTTAAGTCCTCTTTGATAGTCAAAAGCCTAAAATCAGCCTCCAGTATTTCCTGAGAAGGTGCCCTAATCACTAGTTTATTTGTACACACCAACTGGTTTACCTCTTCCTTAAAACAAACACACCACAAAGACTCAAAACCTTCATGGCAAATCACTATCTTATTTGGGCATTCTATATAAATCCAGTAACAACAATGAAATCAAAGTGGATGATCTATGATCACTGGCACTTCAGTGTGTAAAGAGAACTGTAGGGATTCAGTTGTTTTGTGTATATATTTTGGGAATTTTTTCAGTATATATTGTACGCATATGCTTTTTCTTTATTTGCTTTGAGACCATTTATTTGAGTTATTGCTTCCATTGCTTTACAATATTCTGGACCGCCTGGTTTCAGATCTGAGAAGGAAACATTTGCTTCTCAGAAGAAAGCTTCATTACTGAGAAGTCCTGGTGTGGTTATGGAAAAAAACAGATAAGAAATTTCTCCATTGCAGACTTCAGAAATTTAAGTGAAAGTCACAGAAGAAATTTAACTTCCACAAGTCCAAAATATTTTATTAGACAAAACAAAGTAAACTTTCTGGGGCATTGAAATGGGTTTTGAGATAGGAATTATTGCTCAGGGCAACAGTGTGTTGTATTCATTACTGACCTCTCACCAGTCTACAGTAAGGGGCAGGAAAGGAAATCTAAACCTAAACATATTATGAAGCATGTAAGGGTATTAATTTTTTTATATAAAGGAATGGCCTGGAATACTGCACAGAGAAACAGGGACTTGCTTTGTGAGAATTTTGGTTAATTCAAATGCTTTCATAGATGAGAAAAACTGGGGAGGGAGAATTCTCCTATGGATATATATGATGTGTTTAGTGCTGATTTGGACTTTCAGTGTGGGATTTAATCCATAATGGACACAGAACACATGGAAAAAAAAAGTAATTTCTTAAAGCCTATCTGCACAAACCATAAGACCTAGGGCTTAATTAGTAATTAAAAACAGGGAAAACTGCAATGTCTGGGGATGGTGAAAAGACACAAAGGTGCTTATTTGGGTGCAGGGTAATCACAGGCTGTATGCCAAGCACACATGTCCCATAAAGTCCTGGCACTGTTTCTAGAGATACAGTGAGCATAGAAGGTCTGATGGTGGTGCAGCTCAAAAAATTCTGTGAACAGTGGGTCTAGAACATACACCAACCACATACACCTCACCTGGCTGAGAGTCTTTCAAATAAAGCAGCCAATTTTACTTCCCTGAATATAGTTGGAAATAGCCTAAACACTGCAAATACTAGGGTTATCTGACTGCAAATACTTATTTAGCTATCTAGGGCAATTGGCAATGCTGTTGCATAGCCTCTGCTAGAGATCTTGGTTCACAAGCTAGGGTAAAGTTTATGGTGGGTCAGACACTGGTGGCCTCTGACCCTCATTATTTGGTGAGCATATGTTTGCTAATTGAGCTGTTTTTTAAATAGAATAAAAGTTTTACAGCTAACTGCTTTTAAAACTGGGGAAGGTAGCTGCACATGTTGTGTGTTCAGTCATTAAGCATGTCCAGAAACTCTTACAGCAAAATACTATTTTCTCTCTATTTTGTGCCATTTGGCTAAACATATTCCCATTGCATTTGTTAGGGATTAATTTGGTTTATCAAGTTGTGTTATAGAGAGACATCAGGATGGTGGGCAATGTTTTGAAACTGATAGTTAACTATTTTTGCTTTCTTGTAAACAAACCACTTAGAAATCTCAAAGGTCACAGCACCAGCCTTTGAACATGCTAAAACACCTGAGGCTTGGATTCTGTTCCATATCAGAGCACTAAAGGGAGCTGCATCACAGGCAAGCCTGAGAACACTTTAGATTTGGCTTCTCCAGTGAGTACATAAAAAGTGGCAGAACTGCTGGAAGTGCATCCACATTTTTTAAAAAATAACTTAAAAATAGAAGTCCTGGAGGCAACAGGCTTAGAGCTTTTGAATCTCTCATAATGTGGAGTGGCATTTATCACATTTAATTTTGCATGTTTGGGATTTAAGCACCTAGTCTAAGCCAGGAATGCAAGCTTTCCCATAGCAGGGATAGAAAGACAAGCAGTTTTCAAACATCTTTCATGAGATGCCTCTAACCCCAATCTCCCTTCGCTTACCGTAGGAGGAGTGGTGTCTGTCTGACAGCAGCAATAAGTGATTCAAATCTCTTCCTATCAGGGCTGAGAGACCCTGGTTTAACAAATTATCAATGGAGGAAGTAAGGTGCAAGGCCTAAGTCAGACATGAAAAACGGCCTGAATGCAGTCCTTCTGTGTCCAGACGGGTGAGGAATGACACATCTTGTATGCACTTATTGAATGTATATCTGAAATCTGTCTCCTTACTAAAATGCTATAAACTCATTTAACTACAAAATTTAAGTTTAAAAACTACATGTACCAAATGTACAAAAGGGGAATGTACCAAAGGAACACTCAGTTGAGGCAGCCAGATTCTGATTCTCACACTCAACACATACATAATTGAGATGGGAAATCTGAAACTGCTTTGCCCAAGTTTTTGGGTTTTTAGGGTTCTGTTTAAGGGCAGCCAGCTGCATGTTCCCAGCTCTGTGGTGAGCACTTTGTCTGAGAGACCTGTACCTCCGTGGTGCTGCAAATACTTTTCTCCAAACACAAATCTCAGCTGTTCTTCGGCTTCTAGTTAATGCCTATGTCGCTTGAAAGATGAAGTTAGGCACTAAGTACTTATCCATGCCTTCAAAAATCTTTCCTCTAAAATGCAATGCAAACTGAAATTGGAATTTTTACTTGCTAACCACTGGGTTTTGTCTGTGATGAACAACTGCAATCCTAGCAAGGCAAAATCAGCTTGAGCTAGTGGTTCAATAGCTGTTGCTCCAGAATAGCTCGTATTTCATAGTATATGCTGACACTAATTGATGGTCCATCTGAAAAGTTCTGGAGAACTGGTTTGAAACAATTTTACAGAAAAGTCTGGAAAGCAACTCGCAACATTACAATAATGACTAATTTTAATAGGTATCCAGGTGAACAGACACCTACATCCATATGACTTGCATATTAATAAAAACCTCATCTGTCATATTTTAAACTGACTGATTCTTACCTTGGCAAAACTCGCCGAAGACAATATGAGGTTTATTTGAACGGAAGTCTCAGTATCAGACCCAAAAGTTTAAGATGTCTGTGTATTTATTCCAGTTGGGTGTAAAATGGGAGTAAAGGTAACATTGGCTAACTTAGGGAAATCTCTATGGAGAAAGGAAACATAGTAAGTGGTCGATATCACTGCCTGGATATGAGGAGGGATGGGGGATGCTAGTTTTGTCCTTTTCAATCTTAAGGCTTAGTTCTCATTTACTTTCCAGCCCGTGGCTGTCTAACATAAAGGGCAGTAGTTTATAGTCACAGGAAAATGTATATACGGCAGTGGTACTGTTTGAATTATAATACGATGAAACTGCCTGTGTGGGGTGGTTTTGTTATGACAACCAAAGTTACAAAGATTAGGTAAAATTTCTTTTATAAAGCGGGATAGAAAATAAATTACAGTGAAGGGAATAGTAAGTGATTAAACTGCAATTTCTTCAGTCTTTGTTATGCAATTTTAATAGTTATCCTAGGTCAACACAGAGATGGCAGGATCATTCTTCAAAAGAGTTTTGTTACATTTTATAACAAATACCACAGCATCCTGAATTATTAAAAGCATTCAGTTTGGGGATACCTGACAGCTTGTTTGAATGAAATTCTGGACCTAGTTTAACAGCCTTTGTTGTGGAACATGACTGCATACTATATAAAATGCACAGTATGTCATGTTTATAGTACAGGTGTGTATAAAAAATATTTAGTTGATAGAAAAGAGTTCTACTAATAGGCAAAAATCAACATCTTGGCTTAGATAAATTAAAATAATTCTAAATATTTTTACTAAATATAATCCTCTGTCACCTGCAGAATTACTGCACTATTTTCATCAATTAACTCACTCAGAAAAATACACCTCCTTCCATAAAAACAGCAGACATCCAAAATACACATAGCAACATTCATCTAGATATTGCTGCAATTGTTTTGATAACGTACCATGCTTATGTTATAAAAGCCTCAAAACCACTGAGATCACTCCTCTAAAGAAAAATGGATTGACTCTTCGAATGAAACACCTCAACATGATGTGAGTACCTGGCACAATACAGTTTCTCCTCACCACCAATCTTTCAGCTAAACACAAAATATAAAGAAAATTATTAACCATAGCAACCATGATGGAGGAAGATCATCTTGTGAATTAAATTTCAGCATGCAAAGCTTCATTCTGCAGGAACTGCTGAACTTCTCTCTCAAGCTACTTCATAGATTTATCGTAAGAAAGTTAATTTGAGGCAAATATTCTTGATGCTCTAAGGCAGGTCAGAAGATAAGACAGGCTTATGAGGTCAAAGGCTTTGCTATTATTTGCGTAGTAACTTCTATTAAGTCTATTAAAAGGTATTACTTTTATGTACAAGTTTTCCCTTGCTTATTATAAAGGGGGTAACCCTAAAATCATAAACTGAGTCCTAAACTGAATACTGCCAGTAGATAGATATTGCCACAACAAAGATACTAAACTGTAGTCATTTTGTACACTAAAAAGTTTCACCTCAACTTCCTTTAACATCAGAGCTAGAATGAAATGTTTTACCAATATTTCCTTGTTGATACACAATTTCAGTTATAATTATAATTTACATAAATTTATCTAACACGATACATAACCACAAAAAACTGCCTGTGCTGGATTGTACATTGAGACCAAATTGTCATTGTCATTGGTGACAGTACTTGGCCACTTCCTGTCAAAAGAGTTTCCAAACCCTCACCAATTTTATCCAAGAGCAATCTGAGAGAGACTCTAGGTCTTAAGGTCTTTAAATATTATTTGGAAACAGCTATGCTGCTTATAGTGTCTTTTTTGTTGCCTCCATTACACATCAAAGAACATGCATGTTCTTTGTCAATATAAGTTTAAAAATGTTATAAATTCCATTCCATTCACAGTAAAAAACTTCTGAGCCCAAACAGAAGACATAAACCATAGGTAAAGAAGCTTGATGGAACAGCTTATTTAGTCTAGTAAATTACCATGTCTTTTTCCTTTGTCAATAGATCAAGAAGTTGTGTTTTGGCTCTGAAACAAAAAGAGTGAGAGTGATCAAAAGGCAGAGGAAAAAAAACCAAAGAAAATCACATTGCTTCTGATGAGATTGAAAGTGGGAAAAAGCTTGAAGAAAGCTGACTTAATGAGAAGGTTTTCAAAGAGCCAAGGTTGAAGTAAAAACAGGAACATTGAGGGTGGGCAGAGCACCATGGCCAGATAGGTGGAAACAATTATTGAGACCATAGCAGAATAAACCTCATAAGCTAATACAACAAAAATCTCAGAAGAACTTTATAAAGATGGAGGGCGATTTTGGATTGCGTTTTGGAGTGAATGTTGGTTAGGTCATGTGGTCACATTTATTGCAGGTACATGAAATGTACAAACCAGCACTATATTCATCCCAGCGTCAACCCAAAACAATTTTGAGAACAGACTGCGCAAGTTTCACTAATCAACTTTATTCTGACGGAAACCAGTTACATTTCTTCACACTACAAGACAATGAGAAATAAACTATGGAGGCCAGATTTAGTGGCGTTGGACTTTTCATAAACATCTCTGCCTGCATGGCAACAGATATTTGGACTGAAACAGAAGTCGTGAAAGAAATGGAGAAGAGGTTCAAGACAATGACCCATCCACAGAGTGTGGTGGTAAAGAAGACATTTCAGGGACAACTCTTGAGGTAGCTGTCTGCCTATAGAGATATCTGGCAGGAAAAGGATGACTGAGAGTTACAGCTTAGCAATACTCTTGCACACACTCAGACAAAAAATCTATGCCTATGTTAATAAACCTATGATAATTTATAAATAGCCACTTGTGTAATAATTCATTATGAAACAATGAACAAAAAGAGTATGGAAGCAACAGAAAGATTGTTGGTTAAGTACAGCAACACACAGGCAACTGAAACACTCTCTCAGCTGTCTGACTTAAAATTTTAAAATTCTTACTTCGTTTCAGCAGACTATTTATATAGGATTGTTCTCTGGTTTTTGAACACCAAATTACTTGACGTACTGTGAATGATGGACATTTTCTCTAAGGCAAAATAGATACTGTACGCCTTGCTTCTACATGGCCTTCAGAGTTGAATTCTAATAGCAAAATTACTTACACAACCAGTTAAGTATCCAAATACTCCCATGAATCCCACTTGCCGTTTCCATCCCCTTCCCCTGCTCTCCTAATTTCCTTGGCAAGATAATAAATACACATTGGCAAGAGATAGGAAATCCTTTTTGCCCTTGTAAGTTATGAAATACTCACACTGTTGGAAAAGGTTAAAAACCCTTGACATTTCTATGTCATATTTAGCCTCCTTTACCAGCTTTTAACAACGAAAACTATTTCATTTTTACTAACTTATTTGAAGAGCATATCTGGAATTATTTACATTGTTTAGTACAAAACAGCTACAAAAAGTAATACCAAAAATCAGGCATTGCCACTGTTTAGAAGTTAAGATTATGACATATCAACAGAGGGCAGTCTTCAATAACAATACATTTGAAAGAAGAATTGAAGAGCAGCAAACTTCTGTTTGTTTTACAGGATTGTGAGTTATGTAGGTTTCAATAAGGAAAATACATCTGTGATTCATCATCAAAAGCAGAAGCCAGATGCCTCCAGGAAGGGTTGCATTTAAAATAAGAACATATTTGCACTCTTTTTTAAGCAAACAAATGTCTTAAAATATAGATTTACCCTGTTGAACCTCACAGGTAATTTATGTCAGAGGAAATATTTATCACTAGATTTCCAGAGTACATTTATTATTGATGCTCTGTTAAATGAGGAGGTCTTCTGTGTCTTAAGTCTTTCCATTTCTATTTAGACTTGGAAATAAAGTTTAGTAGTATAGCAAAACTGCAAGCTTTAGTGCTAAGATATGGATTTTTTTTTTCCCTGGTCAAATATTAGTTCCTTTATTCACAAAAAATTAATTTTAAAAGATTAATGGACTTGTTGTTGGGCCCAGTACTGATTTATCACACTAACTTCAAGGACAATTAGTAGGAAAACAGTTTGGATGTACATCTGTGTCATTAGATCAGAACTTAGCCAAGATGAATTTTCAAGTACAATTTGAACACAAGTGTTGGCACAAGCCAAGGAAAATACTTTGAAAATTCTCATCAATTTTATAATCTGCAGCATTTTTGTTCATGTTGTCTTGTGAAAAGAAGAAGAAATAAAGGAAGTCGTGCACTTTGTACTTGGACTGTGGCACAAGAGCTCACTGACTTGTTTGACAAGACAGCAACTCTGAAAAATAAAGAGGACTGCTGTTTGTACACGGAGATTTACTACTCGGTGATGGAGATAACAGAGGTCAAAGAACTAGACCCGGTATCCATTGAAAATAAGAAATTTCTGTATGAGACATTAGGCAACTCTATTCCATTTACTGTTTTTTGATTTCTTTTTTTTTTTCCAAAGCAGTGAAATATCTCAAAAAGACTAATAGTTGGAATGCCTTGATCATTGATGCTTGGGACTCATCTGAAGTATCTTCCTTTGAATCTTGCAAATAAGACATTCACTGCTGAAATCCAAGGTGAATGTCTCATAAGGATAGACAAATGGTATCTGTGTTACTTAACTTGCTAGATATCTAACTACTAGAATTACCATCCCCTGCAGCAGCATCCAAGCCCATAAGTATATTGCATAGGCTTATTTAATTAAATAGCTTTCAGCAGTATTCCACAGATATTTCAGTAATAGAATATAAAAATATCTCACTAATTACAATAATCCAGAGTTGTAGAACTGGATATAGACATCTACTGATGCTCCCCCACCCCAAACCAAGCTGAATTATTTATCAGAAAGAATACTTTAATATGAATGTAGCTGACTGTGCCCACACTTGAAAAATTCAAATTCTAAACTCGAGTTTTGCCACACAGAAAACAAGATCACGTGGCATAATGCTGCTCCACCACTGAAGGATAGGGTAAAAGATAACTTTAAAAGAAGGAATAAAAAAGTTACACAAATGTTGAAGCCTTGTGCTGTCGTTGAATCTCTCACTTTGTCGTATTTTTCCCTTTGTTAGAAACCTTTCTTAAACCCGAGCGTGGATCACATTTCATAAACAAGAAAGAATCCGAGCAACTGTGAGACACACTGAATCAAAACTGAGAGCCTGCTATCAGGGATTTGAAAAGGCACGGAACCCCACGTTCGGGGTCCCGTTAATGTGCTTTTAACTGCGGGCACAAGGTGGTAGAACACCGTGAGGCTTTCATTTCCCCGCTGCCGTGACTCGCCGCCTCGGGAGTGACACCGGACACTAACTGGTACCAACCCAGCGCCCTTATCCAATATTCTTCGTGGCGCACGGAACCGCGGTGCCGGCAGGCAGCTCCGCCGCAGCCCCGAGCCGCTTCCCCTCGTGTGACCCGTCCCGTTCTCCCTCGGGCACTTTTGTGCTCCCCCGTTCCCCGTCATCCGACTCGGCTCCCGGGCAGCCCCGCTCCTGCCGCCGCTGGAACCCGCGCTCACCTGGCGCACCGCACCGCGAGGGAAAGGGAAACCCCGAGCACTGCCTGGAGCCGGGAACAGCCCAGCTTTAGCTCTCCCCCCGGGAGCCAGGCGGAAAATGGGAAGCTGAGTGCAGGGGCGGCGGTGCGCTCCCGCTGCTCCCGGGGCTGGCAGAGATGCGCTCATGCGCCGCGGGCAAGCAGCGCTGCCCTCCCCCCGACACGAGGACTCTCTTCCCGGGTCGGCTGGCGCCAACAGAGCCACCCATGCCCGCCACCTCCCCGCTCCCGCACTGCCAAGGCTCATCCCACCGCTCTCCCGACACCTTCCCCTCCACAACCTGTCGGGCGGCCGCGGGAAGGAGGGAAGGAGGAACGGAGGGAGGGAAGGAGGGGAGCTCCGCCCCTCCTCGTAACTTGCATGATTGGCACGCAGTTCTGTCCAATCGCGATTGGCGGCTTCTCCCCTCGCGGGTGCCCATTGGCAGTTCGGAGGTGCGGGGCGGGGCTTGCCGTGCCGCGGGGCTCCCCTCCGGAGCGGAGCGCGGCGCGCTCAGAGCGCAGCGTGTGCGCGGGGTGAGCGGCGCCGCGCCGGCGGCACAAGTGCGGCCGCGATTCGGGCGCTGCCGGAGGCGCCCGACGCTTTGGTCCGCCCGCAAGGACGATGCAGCCTCTCCCCGCCGGGCCGCGGCGGCTGCTGGCCGGCTTGTTGCTGCTGCTGCTGGCCAGCTGCGCCTGGGTCGGGGTGGCGGAGCCGCCACCAGGCAGCAGCGCCGCGGTCTTCTCGCCGTGGTCGCCGGAGGCAGCCCCCGTAGTGGTGGCCAACCGCGGGCTGCGGGTGCCCCTGGGCCGCTCCGCCTGGCTGGACCCCGCGCGGGACCTGGTGCTGCAGGTGCAGCCGGGTGACCGGTGCCACCTCACCGTGCTGGACGAGGACCCGCTGTGGCAGCGCCCGGGCCGCCTGAGCCCCCGGCGCTTCCCCTGCGACTTCGGAGCCCGCGAGGTGCAGTACTCGCACCTGGGCGGCCGCAGCCCCGCCCGGGACCGCGTCCGTCTGCAGCTGCGCTACGACTCGCCGAGCCGCGCCCTGGTGCTGCCCCTGGTGCTGGAGGTGGAGGTGCTCTTCACCCAGCTGGAGATCGTCACCCGCAACCTGCCCCTCACCGTGGAGCGCCTGCGGGGCACCAGCAACCCGCTGGATGCCCGAAGCCTGGAGTTCGCCTTCGAGCCGGGCCGGCAGCGCTGCCGGGTGGGGCTGCTGCCGCTGCTGGCCGGGCTGCCCCGCTACGGAGAGATCCTCAACTACCCGCCGGCGGCGGCGGGCGGGGGCGGGGAAGCGGCGGAGGGCGGCCCGATGCCTTCCTCGATGTGGGACTGCGAGGAGTTCCTGCGCCTGGGGCTGCGCTACCGGCACACGGCCGCCGGCGGCTCCCCGAACCGCGACCTGGTGCCGCTGGTGGCCGAGCTGCGGGAGGCGGCGGGCGGCGGGGCACTGCTGAAGCGCGAGTACTTCCAGGTGCTGGTGCGGATCCGCGCCGGGACTGAGAACGTGGCCCCCAAACCCAGCTTCTTGGCCATGCTGATGATGGAGGTGGACCAGTTTGTGCTCACCGCCCTCACACCTGACATGCTGTCAGCTGAAGATGCAGAGTCACCACCCGATCTGCTGCTCTTCAACATCACCTCTCCCTTTGGCCCTGGCCAAGGCTACATGGTCAGCACAGATGACCGGAGCTTGCCTGTCACCTCTTTCAGCCAGCGGGATGTGCGGGAGCTGCGCATTGCCTATCAGCCACCCATGGAGGACTCTGATCGGGAGCGGCTCTTTGAGCTTGAGCTGGAGGTGTTGGACCCAGAAGGTGCTGCCTCAGAGCCCTTCGCCTTCGTGATTGTGGTGAAGCCCATGAATACTCTGGCGCCTGTGGTGACCCGCAATACTGGTCTTGTGCTCTATGAGGGACAGTCAAGACCTCTCTCGGGCCCAGGTCCCAGCCCCAACCTGGTGGTCAGTGATGAGGATGACCTTGAGCAGGTGCGGCTGAGTGTGGTGGCAGGGCTAAGGCATGGCCACCTCACTCTCCTGGAGGACACCCCAGGACCTGCTGCCCCTCGTAAACACTTCACAGTGGCTGAGCTGGCAGCAGGTCGGGTCATTTACCAGCACGATGGCAGCGAGTCTCCACTTAGTGACAACCTGGTGCTGCGGCTGGAAGATGGTGGCTCTCGCCATCGTGTTGAGTTCCTTTTCCCCATTACCCTGGTGCCCACTGATGACCAGCCACCCCTACTTAATGCTAACACAGGGCTTGCCATGGCTGAGGGTGAAACGGTGCCCATCACCACCCGTGCTCTTAGTGCCACTGACATTGACTCGCAGGATGCCATCCTCCTCTTCACAGTGGAGTCTGGCCCCAATGCTGGGCAGCTCCTGCTCCGTCAAGCACAACCACCTCCTGGCTGGGAAGAGGAGGAAGAAGAGGAGGGCTTTTCTTGGAGGAGGGTGCCAGGTGTAGTAGGGAGCTCCCTCATCTATGAAAAACCAGTGAGAGAGTGGTTGCAACAGGACATTGTGGAGGGGCGTCTCTTTTATCACCACTTTGGGGCTCACAGCCCCGGCCCTGGAGTTGTGTTGGACCAGTTCATCTTCAGAGTGCAGGATGACAATGACCCACCCAACCGCTCTGGACCACAGACTTTTGTGATCAGGGTACATCCTGTAGACAGATTAGCGCCAGAGCTCCATAGTAGCAGCAGCCTGCACTTAATAGTTGCAGAGCAACAGGTGACGCCCCTGCGGAGGAAGCACTTGTGCTACACAGATCAGGACTCAGGAGACCGTGAACTTCGCTACACAGTAATCCAACCACCCACTGACACTGACTCCAACCACCCTCCCGATGCGTATGGAGCGCGCCTCGGATCCCTCGTGCTGACTGAGGATCACTCTGTGGAAGTTACACACTTCACCCAAGCCCAGATCAACCATCACAAGATCTCATACCGCCCACCACAGGAAGAGCTGGGGGTGGCCCCTCATTTGATTCAATTTCAGTATCAAGTGCAAGATGCGGCTGGCAATGCAGCCAAAGGGACTTTCACCATCTACCTGCAGCCTGTAGATAACCAGCCTCCTGAAATCACTAATACTGGCTTCACTTTGCCTGAGGGAGGCAGCCATGTCCTTAGTCCAACTGAGCTGGATGCCAGTGACACAGACACTGAACTTGCCCGTCTCAGATTTATCCTGACCCAGGCTCCTCGGTATGGCCAGTTGCAGCTTTCTGGGTACAGTCTGGTTCCAGGAGGTATCTTTGGCCTGGAGGATATCAGACAAGGGAGGGTGGTGTACGTGCACAGTGGAGCTGAGACCAGCAGTGATACCTGCAGGCTTGATGTGAGTGATGGGGTTCATTTTGTGCCCATCACACTGAAAATGAGTGTGCACCCAGTTGATGATGAGGTTCCTACCCTACGATTGCCCCCAGGCACTCTTGGTTCCTACCTAGATGTGCTGGAGAACGGTGCAGCTGAAATCACTGCTAGTGTCATTCAGGGCACCGATGAGGATACAGATGACTTAATGTTGACCTTCATTGTAGAGGATCCTCCTCAGCATGGGAGCATCCTGGTTCAAGGGGTACCTGCAGAGAGATTTTCCCAGAGAGATCTGCTGGATGGTGCTGTGGTATATGCTCACACTGGTGGCGAAATCGGCCTTCTGCCCAAGGAGGATGCCTTCAACCTTACCTTATCTGACCTCTCTGAGAAGTGGCACGTCAGGGGCAATGTTGTTCGAGGAGTTTCAGTTTTGGTGACCATTCTTCCTGTTGACAGTCAAGCTCCAGAGATTTTTGTGGGGGAGCAGTTCATGGTGACGGAAGGTGACAAACGGGTCATTACTCTCGCTCACCTCAGGGCTGAAGATGTGGATACTCCTAGTGATGATATACTATGCACACTTGTTGCTCAGCCCACATCTGGATATGTAGAGAACATCTCTCCTGCCCCAGGATCTGAAAAATCCAGGGCAGGTGTAGCTATAAGTGCTTTTACCTTGAAGGACCTCCGTCAAGGGCATATTTTTTATGTCCAAAGTATACATAAGGGTGTAGAGCCTGTTGAAGACAGATTTGCTGTGCGCTGTTCTGATGGCATCAACTTTTCCCAGAGGCACTTCTTCCCCATTGTTATTGTGCCAGTCAATGATGAAGAGCCTGAAATCTTCATGCGAGAGTTTGTTGTAATGGAAGGCATGAGCCTGGTTATTGATACCCCTATCCTCAATGCAGTTGATGCCGATGTTCCTGCCGATGAGTTAACGTTCACAATCACCAGGCTTCCCAGGCACGGCCACATTGTGAACCAGCTGATCAATGGAACTGTCCTAGTGGAGAGCTTCACCTTGGATCAGATAACAGAGAGCTCCAACATTCTCTATGAACACGATGACTCTGAGACAAGGATGGACAGTTTTGAGGTGCAGCTCACAGATGGGAAACACACTGTTAGGAAAATGGTACCCATCATGGTTATTCCTGTAGATGATGAGACGCCCAGAATGGCCATCAATGATGGATTAGAGATTGAAATAGGGGAAACTAGAACAATTAATAACAGGATATTGAAGGCTACTGATCTCGACTCTGAAGACAAAACCTTGACGTACGTTATAAGTTACGGGCCAGGACAAGGCCTCTTGCAGAGAATAAAGCCTTCAGGTGGAATTGAAAATATCACCCTGGGAATGAACTTCACCCAAGATGAAGTGGATAGAAGTTTGATTCGATATGTGCATTTCGGCCAACAAGGAGTTCGTGATCTTATCAAGTTTGATGTGACAGATGGAATAAATCCTCTCATTGACCGCTACTTCTATGTGACAATAGGCAGCATTGATATTGTCTTCCCAGATGTCATCAGCAAAGGAGTTTCTCTGAAGGAAGGAGGGAAGGTAACCCTTACTACTGACTTGCTTAGTACCAGTGACCTGAATAGTCCAGATGAGAACTTAGTTTTCACAATTACCAGACCACCCGTTCGTGGTCATCTTGAATGCACAGATCAGCCTGGAGTACCCATCTCCACTTTCACTCAACTCCTGTTAGCAGGCAATAAAATCTATTACATTCATACTTCAGAAGACGAGGTGAAAATGGACAGCTTTGAGTTCGAGGTGACTGATGGCTATAACCCTGTGTTTCGTACTTTCAGAATTTCTATCAGTGATGTGGACAATAAGAAACCTGTTGTCACAATCCATAACCTGGTGGTGAGTGAAAATGAATACAAACTGATAACCCCATTTGAACTGACTGCAGAAGACAGAGATACATCTGATGCACTGCTAAAATTTATCATCACTCAAATACCAGTTCATGGCCAGATCATGTTCAATAACTCCAAACCAGTCACCACCTTCACTAAACAAGATCTGAATGAAAATCTGATCAGCTACAAACACGATGGCACAGAATCAGTTGAGGACAGTTTCTCTTTCACTGTTACAGATGGCACTCATACTGATTTCTATGTCTTCCCCAACACTGTGTTTGAAACGAGGAAACCTCAGACTATGAAGATTCGAATAATGGCTGTGGACAACAGTGTACCTCAAGTGGTAATAAATAAGGGTGCTCAGACTCTCCGTGTTCTGGCCACAGGTCACATCGGGTTTCTGATTACCAACAAAGTGCTCAAAGTGGAAGACAGGGACAGTTTACATGTTACTCTTAAGATCAGAATCACAGAGGGTCCACGCCATGGCTTCCTGATTCACCTGGGGAAAGGCAACCATAGCATCAGCCAGTTCACCCAAGGTACTACAATACTTTATACAATACGCTTGCTTTAGATCACTGGAAACATTATTTTTTCAGGCTAAACTTGGAGAAACTGTCCAACTATGAGCTTATTTATAATGCTTCATGATTTTTTACATCTGTTTATTTTTTATTATATCCATGACAGCTTTAAACAGAAAATGTAGTCTGCTGGATAAACGAGCTTTTTTCTTTGGAGAGCTTAGTCCAAATAACTGATGTTATTTGCACTTTCTATCAGTCAGAGTGATAAAAGTTTGGGTAACAGAATTTGGCTGTAGGTCTTAGGAGACAGGGCTTTCTTTAACCAGTTTTATTTAGAAAATGCTATGGGAGTGGCCAAGCTATTATTAACTAATGGTCATACCATGGCTAGGGTGTCAGTTGCTGTACAGTTTGAGCACACTTAACTGTAAAAGCAAAATCATTTCCCCAACAGTGGGAAATAATATATTATGAGTGCATTTGTTGCCTTAATTATGCAAATCTTTACCACAAAGTGTTTGTGGTAATTTAAAAGGTAATGTAAAAATTATGTCAGTGGTACTTACTTTTTACATGGAACTAAAATATTTGGTGGTATAAATAGGACAAAAACCACATGTGTCATATATTCTGAAATAAAGCCTCAGAACAAGGCTGTGAGGTAACTTTAATTGAAATGGGAGCATTAGCTATCTGGAGAATTTTCCATGTTACATTGCAATGACTTAATGGCTCGTTAATTAACAATGAAATCAGGGTTTTTTTGCAGCCTTCTGCAGCTGTGGAATGAGCAGACAGCACCAACAGTATGGGCACTCAAAGGGGCTCAGCCAGGCTGGGCTGTGTAGGTGGAAAGGCTTGAAGTGAACTCTTGCAGTTGGCTGTGTTTATTTCACAGAGCCCACACTGGTAGACATCCGTGTTACAGTCTTGGCTGTAGCAATGTTCTTGTCAGATATACCAAATCTTTCAAACAGGCCTGATGAACTTTCCAATGGCTGGAGTGTCTTTAGTTTTGCAGTTTTTTGCTAGTGCAAAAAAGAGGATGAGAAGAGACCAAACTGTTTCCGAGCTTTGGGAACCACCACAGCTCCTTAAATTTAAGGCTTCAGTAATGAACTGCAAATAATACTGAAAGTGCCGTCAGAATAACTGAGAAACAAAAGAGAAAGGGAGTGATCAAATAAACATCACTTATTTTAGTGGGTTTTCTCTTACATTGAAGAATGTGGAATTACTGAACAGGTGTTCCTTGAAAGCAGACCACTGCATAGCACAGTGATACCTCCATTTTTTTTGAGGATGGGGAGTGTTTGGGAGAGGTACGTATTCCATTCTTGCTTGTGCAGTGTGGCCAGGTGTACATTTCCCTGATGACTGAAATAAAGTTGTTACTTAGCTTTGAATTGGCAGTCCAACCATGTGGCATGAACGCTGTCTTAATATCCTGGAGTTGCCCAATCTGATTAAGAAGCATGCAACCCTTAGGAAAGATTGGTTTTAAGGCTAGTGAGGATCCCCAGAAAGTGGTGTAACTTCACAGGTTCCCTGGCAGCACTAGCACAAGCACTTTTAATTTGTGTTGGATTGAAGAGTGTTTTTAAGGAATACACATTTCTTCAATAGTATTGGCCTTTGAGAAAGGTCATGCTTATGCTATACTGAGACAAATAATTTTCTAATGTTCAGGGCAGAAATAAACAAGACCCTTTTTTGTCATATTCATTATGACCCCAGTGTAAGTGCAGATTTTACAATGGACTTTGGGAAGTCTCTGTATTGACTATTGGACCTGCTGTTGCACACTTTATTTTTATGTTTTGATCCTCCCCTCTTTTAGACCTCTTATCCTGCCATGAGCCACCTCTTTCAAAATGCTGAATAGTTCCAGTTTCATCAACATGTGTGGATTCTTGTGGGGCTTGTAAAACTTGATTAGAGTCTTCCAGTTCATTTTGGAAGGGACCCCTCAAGGTTAATTGGTCCTATCCCTACTCAAAACTGGGACAACTTTAAAGTCAAATGAGACTCTTCAGGGTGGCATGCAAAAAGATTTTGAAAGCTGCTTTCTAGTTAGTGAAGTCCATCCTCAAACTCCCATTTCTTGGATTTGCCTGTGGCTGTATGAACAGGCAGCCTGACCACTTTGAGTAGGGTAACAAGATTCATTGTGTGCGAGCAGTCTGGTTTTTCAGATTGCCTGTAACTGAAAGAGAGGGCCGAGCAACTTAGAACATATCTTTCTGCCTTATGCTAGTGGAGATAATGATTTTTTTTTTTTTTAATAGAAAATTATATTGGATGTATTTCAAAATTGTGTTGGAGAATTCCAATATAAAATTAATTTTAGCAGGCCCTGTAGTTACATGGTTATGAATTGTGCTTACAACTAGGCAAGTTTTGATATAATTAGCACAATCTAATCAGCTCTGTAAGGAAAGCATAGACTTGCTCAAGTGACACTGAACATGTTCTTAAGGAACAGAAAACAGATCATTCTTTGCAGTTATTTTGACAAAATTAAGGCCTTTGAATGACAAGTGGCCTTTTTTTCTTGTGAGGTGGTCCTGGTCCTGCAAACACTGGTTCAAGTGCTTATCTTTATGTATGCTTTAACGATGGATTTTGATAAGCCTACCCACGCAAGAAGAGCTGAGTACTTGTGTGCTTGCAGGATGAAAGATTTATTTGCACCACTGGAATGAAAAAGTATTTGTTTGCATCCTCTTTACAGCCCCATGAATTTTTGATCTTTAACTTTCAAACATTTATGGAAGAGATTGTTCAGTTACTTATATTTGCTAATAATGCTCTTAACTTGTTTGCGCTCAAAGATGTCTGGTTACTTTTGGAACTGAAGATTCTGTGAAGCTCTAACAAAAGTGCTTTTGACTTCCTTTTACTCATGCATCCACCCTAACATCAGAAGAGAACTTGGGTGATACTTGAACTCCACTTTAATGCTATTAATATCTAACACTTTTTCTTGAAAAAGGTATCAGACCTGGGTTTTTACCAACTGCAGTCCTTCACAGAAAGTGACAAAAATTAGTTTTTATGTATTCATGTCATCCCTACTGAAGGAAACCAGAAAAAAACAGTGTTAACAAATATGTGTTTATCATGTACATACTTTATGGCAACTGATGGTTCAAAATTGTACATCAGGGTTTTTTTTCTTACTGAAGTCTTGTCTGTGTACTTTAATTGCATCTATTTGGGTTCTTAAAACAGTCAATCACTGTAACTGTCCTGTACAGTACTTTTCAGGTTGAAGAATGACAGAATCAATAGCAATATCCTTGCGGAGATACACCTCTCTTTAAGAAAATGGACCACTAAAAATATGAAATATTTCTGACTGTCAAGCCCATGTTTTTAAATTTCGTTTCAGTTCTTTTTGTAAATACAGCTTAAAAGAAAGAGAGCACTGGGGAGTGGCAAGTAAAGGGAGGGAGAATGAATGATATCTGTAAAACTTCAACACTGTTAATACTGAAATTCCTCAGTTCTACTGTAGAACCTTGACCTCTCTCTTGTTGAAGCTAAACTATTTAATATAGGCCAAGTTTTTCTATAAAAACAGTTTCCTACCTTCATAATTTAAAATAAAATCGATTTTTCCTGACTCTTTCCAGCTGATATTGATGATATGAAGATATGCTATGTTTTACGAGGGGGTGACAATGCCACCAGTGACATTTTTCATTTCTTGGTTGAAGACGGTGGTAAGTACTAAAATCTCAGTTTTTCTTGTTATTCAAAGAATTTAAGTATGCTTTGGGAGTTGAAGAACATTGAATTTAATTGAGGGAAGTCTGCACTATCTCCTGGAATGTGATTTCTTTATGGCTCTCCTATATTGTGAGTTATTTCTGATGATTATGAAGAGAGGTGTTGATGAAATGGTAACTGCACCTAATGAAAAAACCTCAAGCTAATCTAGCAATAAAGTGAAATTCTGTAAGCCTACTCAGATACCTGGACTTTCTCTATTTTTACCTTTGTATTCCTTTCCCAGGCTCTTGACACATAAATTCCCTTAAGTCTTTATCTTGAGAAAATTTTCATTTATGGTTATTATTGTCTATCTTTTTAAAGGTTCCAGTTCTACGACTGTTCATATCAAACCATTATCTCTGATGTACCTGTTATATAGAGTTTAAGTTTTGATTCTACCTACTATACAGAATCCTCAATGTCTTGTCAAAGATCTTTGTTGGGTGACTGGTGTGAATTCTCCTAGCTAACATTATTTTCTGGGATCATGGTGGATGCAAAAGAAAATTATTAAAACAAATTGAGAATACTGGCATGTACTCATTTGAGGAAAAAGTATGTAGGGTTTTTTTCTTTGTTTTAAAAGCACTAAGAAAGAACAGTGTAAAGGGTAAACAAAATGCCTCAACAGGCTTTTTTTTTCCATCCAAAGTCTGACTTGATATGGATATTCCTAAATGTAGATATTCCTCTGTGGGGTAACAGGTGGCTAGATTATGTTACTTTAATGCCTTTTAAAATATGTGATACATAGCTCTATGAGTAACTGGCAATGAATTTTATTCGTTGATTTAATAATATACTTCTTAGAAAGAATGCTTCAATTTAGCTGATTGTCAGCTCATGTGCTCAGCTTGTGTTACTGCTTCACAAGAAGCATAGCCAATTAAGGGTATTAAGATCAGTGAACAGGGATTTGTCCTGTCTCTCACAGACTGAACAGTTTTGTCATCATCTACCACTGCTGGAGTGGGATATTAAAGCATGTTTTACTGTTTATTGTGCTGGACAACACTACCTTTTGCACTACCTTGCGACTTTTAGAAATGTCTTTGCAAATCTTTGCAACATTAGAGACCAGGTAGTGGGATAAGAGTTTGCAACACTTGACTTACTTTCCATAAATGTTTTCTTTTCACTGAGATATAGGTTAGAGAAGCTTAAAGATATTTAAAATGGAACATGGGATGCTGTCTTTTCATAGTAATACTTTTTTTATGACAGCTGTCACCACAAGGTGTTGTTTTGATTTTCAAGTTATTATTTTAGTAGGTGAACAAATATTCAATCTTGAGATCGTTTCAAGGTTTTGTGATGGGAGTAATTAAAGTTTCCTCTCAGTGAGCTGCTTAACATCAGTTCTTAAAGCTCAGTTGCCCCTTGAGAGCCCAACGTTTGTGGGACTTGTCTCCATTCTATTTAAGACTTCATAGTGGCAAATATGTAGTTAAAGCAAATTACACTTAATATACTCCAACTCTATACAAAGAATTTTTCTTTCATTGTGAAGCTTACCTGCCGCATCTGCTCCTATTTGGCAGAGTTATAACAGCCTGTCAATTGTAACAGCATTCAATTTTCATAATACAAAGAATCATTATGATAACAAGGTGCTTGCTGATTTTTTCAAGCCTTTGGAAGTTGTGACACTATTGTCTTAGAGACTACCTAGCTAGATGGTAAGATGGTCTTTGCTTTCCTGAGGCTATTTGTTGACGGAAAAATGAGCTGTGAGCTGTGTTGCATTTCAGAGTACTTCTGATTTTGATTATGGTAAAGATGCACTTAAAATTAATGAAGTTGGGATCAAAACATTAGTAGTTGTCTGTCTGAATTATCTCAGATAATAAATCAATAAATCGAATTTATTAGGAATGTCTTTAGAATCTGTAATGGATGAAAAATCCAGCAATTTAATCAACTTCTATTTCCATCCTCCTCAGAAAGACTTCAAAGCCAGTGTTTTGCAACTCAGATGTATTTTGGCAGACTTTCAGTGGTACCAAGGCTATTGTTAAGGCTTTTTTGATTTTAAGCCAAATCATATTAAGAGACTCCACACAAGAGCTGAGTGAAAGATGGAGCACAGGTAATCAACATCCTTTGTAGAAAGACACACTTCAGACTTCCCTCACCTGTATCAGGATTTTTGCAGTAGTAACAGGTTTTTTACCCTATGGTGCCTAATGCTATAAGTTAAATAAGTGGGACTTCACTTAAACTGAATTGTGTGATAGTCCATAAGTGATCTGGTTCAAATCAAAGAAGCATTTCAAAACGTGATTCAATGAATGAATATTTGTTCATATAATTCACCTATTGTTATTTCAAATAACTTAAAAATCCCCAAATAAGTCACATCTTGCAACCTAAGTATTTTATATCTTCTAGGCTTTCATGCCTTATCAAGGGAAACCTGCAACAGCAGTTCCTGCTCTTTTCATTGGATGTGAATTAGAAAGTTATTTTTGCCCGAGACCTGTACTGTTACCTTTAAAATACTTTTCTGCATGTCCTGTGGTATTTGTTCATAGTCTCTGAATTGCAAATAGGAGAAGAGTGTGACTTCCTCTAGGTCTGTCTTTTGGTGGCTGATCTGCCCATACTCATTATACCATCTCATTATGTCTTACAAGAGCAAATGCAGAAGCTCTTTTTTCTGCCTCTTGAATGATGATAGTCTGGCTGGGGCCTGAGGCTGTTATTTCATGCAATTGCCTGGAGACCAAGTACCAGGAGTCCTCAAACTGCTCTGGTGTGAACTTTGTTGTGGATTTGGAATTTTGTTTATCTCCTCACATGTAGTAGTATTTATGGTAAGCAAGTTGGGGCAACAGCAGACTGGGTGGGTAGGTGAGGGGAAGAGAGCCAAGTCAGCCCTCTGCCAGCTCTGGGCCCCTTGCCTGCTCCCTTTCTCGCAGTGGGAGTGAGGTGAGTGCCATGCTGCATACCAAATCATGGCCTGGGATCTGAAAGCATGGAATATGGTACTGGAACAAAGCTGTTTGCTAAGTGGCCAGGGGAGAAAACTGGAGTATAGAGAAACGAAGAGTAGCTTGGGAATTATGGCTATCTCATAATAAACTTTGCGATTATAACTAAAGAGAACAGAAATGGGCTCAATATGAAGAGAAAGGGAGGCCATTTAAAAGGAAAGAAAGCCCTTAGGACTATAATTACAAGCAAGAGCATAGGCCTGGTGTATTCAAACTAAAATTAGAGGTTACATCAGGAAGAATTGGTTCAGGTTTAAAGCTCTGAAAGAGTCTTATTGTCAGCATCAATTACCTGCAAATGTATGGCTGTAGAGATTTTCTGGCTTTAAATGGCATTTTTAATAAGAGTAATTTAAAAATAAAATAAATTGAACACAATTCACCTATTTATCAACACTGATGTTTTTTAAACGTAGAAGGAGTTTTTATTCTTCTTATGTAGGGATTTAGCCTCAAGATATTCTGCTACAAAGTGGCTGAGCCCATGCATTTCTGTTGTATTCAGAATAAGAAGACTGTAGTGTATCAGATGCTGCTGAGTTAGCTGTGTGACATTTTGAAAGAATCTACTGTGGTTCATATTAAGAATTTACTTTCCATTTTGTTTTGAATTCTAATATTAAAATAATGATGTGGAGATCTTTTGAAACTGAAAAAGTGTTATGAGTCCATTTTTGCAAAACCTTGAAGAAAGTGTGGAATTTTCTTTTTCATAAAGGTTGCAAAGTAGTCTCAGTTGAATCACATTCCTCTAGAGTGGCCTCTACATTCCACTAAGGAGGTGGAGAAAAAACTCTTCTTAGCAAGTGCAAGCATGTGACAGTGGTGAATCCTGATGTTTACACTATTAAGTTCTTAATTCAATGATTAATAAAGGAATGAATGCTACCAGAAGGCAGGGAAAGCAGGTTGTTTTTTTTTTTTCTCATAGGGAGGTAAAATGCAAATCTAGACTGATAGTTGAACTCCTGCATGTATTTCTGGTATGTAAATTTGAATACTATTGAAAGACTCAGTAGACCAAAAAAAAGATCCAGTTGAAAATGCTTGAGCTTTTTAATAAGTGAAAAATACACTCACAGACTAACTTATATCTGATAATAAGAAGCTGCAGTTTCTGCAGCAAGTTCATATTACTGATAGCTTGAGAAAATTGTGTATGTATGGCACTGCATAGGGTTGGTGCTTTAGCTGTGCAAAATAGCACTAATCTGTATGGAATGAAAGTTGACATTAGCTCCAGTGTGTTTGAGCTCTTGTGCCTGTTTCAGAAAACTGCACACTACAATTTTATGCTGCATCCCTTATGAGCTGTCTCAGGCGTTTTTACTCCTTACGTGAACTGGGCACGGAAAATGCAGTTAAAACTGAAGTCTGTTGTTTACCTTCTCTTTATTCTTTGCTTGTCTGAGATTCCTTAATGCAGTAAGTCGTAATAATTGACTAAGAATATGAATTTAATGCCCTCCTATCCATTCTGTAGAATAGAAGATATTTTCTCCTGAAATGTGCTCTTTCAAATAATCTGAAACTGGTTGAACTGGTTTCAGGCAATTTTTTCACCAGATTCTGCTGATTATGTAGAGTAAAACAAACATACCCCGAAACTGGCACTAAACTCAAAGCCCAGCACAACTTCAATGCCTTCAGAGGCAGTATCAAAGTGAAATACATTCCCCTGCCCAGCAATGGGTGTCTGGGGTAGCGGTACTACTGCAGCAGTGTGCGGAATGCCTGTTAGAGAGCAGCTATTGTATTCTTTTTTGATTCACATAAGAAGAATTCTTTATTCCTTTTAGGTTTTGTAGATAACTCCAAAATGTTCAAGATCAGGTCATGTAAAGTCAGTGAAGGAATGTTCATCTCTTTTAAACAGTCATCTGCTCCTAGATGTTTTTAAAAGAAGACCTTGTTCTTGGCTTGCTTGTTACTTGACTAGTGCTCTCATCGCAGTAGTTTGTCGTGTTTGTTCTTCCTCCTCCCCTGTCTGTCTTCTGAAGCTTGGGAAACTGTCAACCAGGATTGCAGCACCCATGGAAGAAATTCCTGTGTTGAGCCTTAGTATTCTTTGTTGCAAGAGGCTAGTGCCACACTAATAATATTTTGCATTACAGTCAATCCTGTTGTATTTTCCTGTTTTGAGTAACAAAATGAGATAGCAAAATGAGGGCCTTTTAGGTCTGGAGCTTTCTGTAGAAAAAAACCCAGTTCGTGTGAGAGGAAAACCCATTTCCTATTCAGCTTTAATTTGAGCCATGATCTGCTTGTCCCTTACCTAACTTCTTTCTCTGCTCAATGCTTAAGTGGAGTCCTCCCGAGTGCTTCTTTATGACTGCTGTGATACCTTGCAACGCCTTGCCTCAAGGGTAGAATGGTTCCAAAGGGGAAGTAATGACAGATTCTCATAGCTGTTTTAGGAACGTGAGGATCACTAAGGAAACAAGAATAGTTTTATTTCAGGCTCATTGGGCAGCTTTTCTGACTTAAAGCCAAAGCATCGCAAAGCCAAGACTCACTAAAACTGGTGATTTACATCATTAACTAAATCTTACTTAAACTTTTCATTACAGATCCCTAAATGCCTGAACACAGCACCGCGTTTTGCTGTACTAACATTTGGCTAAATCCCCACTGAAACAAGAATCTTTCAAAAACAATTTCCTGAAGTTAGCCTTTACCAACAATTTATGGTAAAACTTCATAGACTTTTCCCAATACATTTATGCCAGAAGTTCTGCTGAAGAATCACTGTTCCACTGCCTAGAGAAAACTCTCCATTAAGTTTGTGAAGTACAATTATTTAATCTGTCATCCTTTGTTTTGCAAAACAAACAGTATTTTGCTAGGAACTTCACCATTCTGGTATGCTTTATTAATTTATGAGGGAATAATATTACACCCTTGACTTTAATTATTAAACTATAACAATTGTCAGTGCTGTTTTTCAAAGCCAAAACGCTGATGTATTTTCCTGGGTGAGCTGTAATAATAATGTTGGATCAAACGTTTTGGACTGAATATCTGATAGTTCTTGAAGTAGCAAGTTAGTAAAATATGATTGGGAATTATTAGCAGGATCCTTTCTTGACCTCACTTATGGCATTTAGGCACACCAGTCTTGGCAAGACACATCAGCTACATTTATCTTTGGCTTAAAAATGAGGGCATCACATATTGGTGGTTTTTTTGCCATCATTTGCCAAGTGCTGTATTGGATTCTGGTCCATTGCCAGGCTTGTTTTAATGTAATCTAGGATGGTGCTCAAACAATTTTACACATGTCACACTACTTACTGTATTACCAGGGGATTTAAATAGTTCACTTGACACTACAGTTTATATTAAAAAAATATAATCAAAATAAACTTTACTGTAAATAAGAAATTAGTTCATGGGGTCGTTGTTGTGAATGTGGCTACAAGGTCTCAGCAAAATTAAGTATCTGTGAAAATGTAGAGGAGTAAGAGATGCTTATATGGGGCATATAGGAAGACTGGCAGAAGCCTTACTAATCTCAGTGGAAAGACTTTCATTGTCTTCTATACTAGTTGTTATATTGGTCTCCTTGTCCTGGCATTTTGGACTGAATCATGGAAATTATTAAATTTTCCATTTCTAACTTGAATATTACTTTATTCTCCAGATATATGCATAGAAAAGGTTGGCTTTGTCTAGTGGAAACAATATTTTTTTGAGAGGACTAAAGGTAGATCTGTGATTTGGCAAGAGAATTTTTGTTTGGTTTTAATTATTTGAGTTCAGTGGTGATTTTGTCCAAGAACAAAGCTTTCTCTCTGCTCCCCATCTTGGATTTTTAATCACTTTTTAAAAAAAGCAAAGCAGTGTAATTGAAGGGGTGGGTTTAGATATTGCCTTGTATTAGTAAAGGAGAGTCAACTGTGGTTTTAATTGTCTTTTATACAGAACTTAGGGCACTTTGTCCAAACATGGAAGTCTTGGATGCAATTCCTTCCTTCATTTGAGAAGCTTTTTAACCCATACTCCCCCAAATGTGCCTTCACTTGTATTCTGGCCTGTTTTGTATTAATTTTCTGTTTGCTGCCCAGGTATATGATTTCTGAATTACTCTTTAGAACACTGCCTGCACTTGGATGTTCCACTTTCAACTAAGTATTGTTACTATGGAGCCAACAAATTCTGTCCTTTTTTTTTTTTTTTGTATTTGTTCCTCTTTTCCCCCTGTATTTCTCCTTTGCTGCTAGTACCTGTTGTGCTCCACAGAATAAAATGGCTTAAACAGGCCAATTAGGAGCAGTGCCTCCCAGAATAACCCTAAGTCTGCTTGTTTAGATCAAGGTTTAGAGCAGGCAGATACTGATTTCCTTCCAGTTCTCCTTGAATCAGGGCCAATGATCTTGTCTTCCATATAAAATGAGCCCCTGGACTGTTGGGCTTGTTGAATAGAAAGGAAACGTCTCAAACACCAATACCTGTTGATAGTATTTTTCTGGTTTCTGACTGAGATCACTTGCTGAGTAATCACACTTTTAAAGAAGGGCTATAGTTGCAACAAAGTTTACCAGTTTAGCACTTGGAGCTCGATCACGCTTGTTTTGCTGAGCTGAATAGTGCCATTGATTTCATTTGACCTGGTCAGATGAGAGACAAGGAAGGTAGAAGGTAGCCCTGTAAGTACTTAACAGGCTGTTTACTTAAAAATAATCCACTACTTAGCTTTTATATTCTTGTGATATATAATAAGGCCCAGATAGCAGCAAAAGAAGCATGACAATGAGCAGTAAAATTAGGTCAAAATGCACGAATTAAAGGGATTAAGGAGACACACTAGGCTTAAGTAGAAGAATTGAGAACTCTCAGCAGTAACACTGATTGCCAGTGACATGAGAACCTGCAGAAAGATGCTAATTCCTAAAGTGAGCTATAATAAGCCCTGTAAAATTATCTTGGTAGTCAGTTGGAAATATTTTTTATTTGGATATTCTGAAGAGCTCTAGTGAAGGGACACTGGCTGCTGTGAAGAAACCCTGCTCACAGCAGCACAGCATGTTTAATTTCCCCACTTGTTTTAATCAAGGGATTCTAAACAGCCCTCGGGATAAGTTTAGCTTTTATCACTTCACTGGCCAGTTAGCTGTGTAGAGTCCCCTAGAGTTCCTGTAAAGGTTCATTTGAGTAGTAAAAAAATGTATACAGGAAGCTTCTGGATTTTAAAAAATTAGATTGATATTTATACAAAGAGTGATAAATATCTCTGAAACAAACAACAGATACATGAAAAACAGTATTCCAACAGGAAAAGTTAGTGTTTATTAATCTGTGGAAATATGCTACGAATCAAGTTAAATTAAAAATGGAGAAAATATAATGATGTTATTACCAAAGTTTGGCATATGTTGTTATCAAAGTTTTGCTATTTACTCATCTTAATTTACAACATTCTCACTTTTGCAAGTTTCTGTTTGCTTTGCTACATATTATAAGGACAATTCTTGCCTCGTCAAACTCTGTTGTGTTTTTTCTGGAAAAATGAAGACAATTATTTTTGTTTCATAAACCCAAATTTTGCTTGGATACTATGCAAATTTTCCCTGAAATTATGTTATCTGTTCCTTATAATTGGCATTGGAGTATGTTAGGGAGTGTTTTGGTTAACTAGAGCTTGATGATGGTGGCAGTGAGGTAGGGTGTTTAGGGGTGGGAATCAAGACCAGAAAAGTAGATATCCTGGTGAGAGTCTATCACAGAGCACCCAACCAGGATGAAAAGGCAGATGAAATATTTTATAAGCAGCTGTGAGAAGTCTCACACTCACCAGCCCTTGTTCTCCTGGGAGACTTCAGGGAGACTTCAGCTTGCAGTATGTCTGCTGTAGATCCAGTACAGTAGAGAGGTGGCAGTCCAAGGAGGTTCCTAGAAGGTATGGAAGGCAATTTCCTGGCACTGCTGCTCAGTGAGTCAATCAGCTGGACCTGCTGTTGGAACAGGGAAGAACTGATAGGAGATGTGGTGGTTGGAGGCTGTTTTGGACACAGCTATGACAAAATTAATGAGTTTTAGATTCTCAGAGGGACAAGAAACAGGATCAGCAGAACTTTCACCCTGGACATCTGAAGGGCAGACCTTGGCCTGTTTAGGAGCCTGGTTGACAGAGTCCCTTGGGAGACAGTCCGCAAGGGCAGAGGGGGCCAGGAAAGACCCACATTATTCAAGATGGAAATTTTAAAAGTGCAGAATCAGGATGTCCCTATGTGCCAAAAGATGAGTTGGTGGGGAAGAAGACCAGCCTGCCTGAACAGAGAGCTTTGGCTGGAACTTGGTGAACAAAAGAGTTTATCAGCTTTGGAAGAAGGGACAGGCAACTCAGGAGGACTACAAGGATAACATGAAGTTATGCAGGGAGAAAATTAGAAGGGCCAAATAGAGGTTAATCTAACTACTGTTGTGAAAGACAATAAAAAAAAGTTTCTAAAAATACATTAGTGAGAATAAAAAGGACTAAAGAGAATCTCTATCCTGCATTGGATGTGGGGAGAAAAATAATGACAAAGGATGAGGGACCAAGCTCACCCTCAGTAAATGTGCTGATTACACCAAGTTGGGTGGGAGTATTGATCTTCTTGAGTGCAGGAAGGCTGTGTGGAGGGATCTGGACAGGCTGGATTGATGGGCTGAGGCCAACTGGAAGAAGTCAAACAAGGCAAAGTGCTGGCACTCCCATTCTTGGGTCAAAACAATCCCATGCAGTGCTACAGGCTGGGGGAAAAAGACCTGGGAGTTGACAGTAGCTGAACATGAGCCAGCGTGTGCCCAGGTGGCCTGGAAGGCTAGTGGCATCTGGCCTGGATCAGCAAGTGTAGCCAGCAGGACCAGGGCAGGGATTGTATCCCTGTACTCGGCACTGGTGAGGCCACACCTCAAATCCTGTGTTCAGTTCTAGTGCCCGTCACTACAAGAAGGTGTACTGAGGTGCTGGAGTGTCTGGAGGCGGGCAGTGGAGCTGGGGAAGGGTCTGGAGCACAAGTCCTGTGAGAAGCATCTGAGGGAGTTGGGGGTTTTTACCCTGGAGAAAAGGAGGCTTGGGGGAGACTCCAGTGCTCTCTACAACTGCCTGAAGTGAGTGTGTAGTGAGGTGGGGGTCAGCCTCTTCTCCCAGGTGACAAGTGACAGGACAAGGGGAAATGGACTTAAGTTGCACTGGGGAAAGTTTATATTGGATACTGGAAAAGTTTTATTCATTGAAAATCTCGTCGGGCATTGGAACAGGCTGCCTAGGAAAGTGGTTGAATCCCCATCCCTGGAGGTATTTAAAAGATGTGTGGCTGTCATGATTTAGTGGTGACTCGGCAGTGCTGGGTTAGTGGTTGGACTCAATGATCTTAAAGGTCTTTTCCAGCCTAGATGATTGTATGATTCTATGAATAATATAAAAGCCAGGAGTGATACAAGCAGAGTGAAAATTCTGTTAGAGTAAATTAATTAATTTGACTGGTGTTTATTATTGTTTGGGTTTCATCTAGATCAGAGTATCTTCGATTGGTATAGTGTGGCTTGTTCTCTCTAGGGTTCCCTTCAGTTATTTTTTTCTTTTGATAGATTTAACTAATTAGGCTTTTAGGCTTATTACTAGAAAGTATTTCATTTCATAGTAGGCCTTAAGGAAGCTGTTTGAAAAGACAAAAAAAAATTTTCCCCTTCCTGAAGAAGGATTTTGGCTTGTTTAAGTTCAAGTCTTTAGTAAAACATTAATTCAGTCAGCTTGATACAGCATTGCCCTGAATGTTTGCCAGGATTCCAATCTCAGTAACTCTTAACTTAAGTACCAGCACAGCACTTCTGTCACTGCTGTATAATGCACATTTTCTTCAAGACTGTAGGAATGCTGTTACCACACACCTTGCTGCCTCTCTAAAGCTTTGTAGTTAGGGAGTAACATAATAATTAGAGAGGGAATTGTAAGGAAACCTTTAAAGAAACATTTGAAGCCTAATTCAAAGCCCGGTGCCTCTGGTGAGGCTCTTTGTGCCTCGAGGTTTGTGGTTTGATCCTTGCTTACTGCAATCTGTGAGAATATTTTTTTCACTCACTACTGTGGTGGTCAAGAGCAAGTTGTGCAAGATAAGATTCTCATAACTAAAAGCATGCTGTTATTCAGTGTCCCTAAAACTATTTTGCCCTAGAAGTCTTTATTTTAGGGCCTTCGAAGTATTTGATTTCTTATTCTGATGTCTGCTTTTTAGGCAGAACTTGTGAACTCAAGAGTCTGAGACACTGTAGCCATTTTAAAAAACCCACTGAAGTACACTGTATATTATTTCAAGACTTTCCTGGGCTTTGTGCTGAATTCAGTCAATGTCTACACTGTTTAATCTCAGTAATGCCCTTCAAACTGGCTCATCGTGACCTTAGAGCATTTGTAGTTGTGTGTGCTCAAATGCATTCCTCCTGAGACAATTGCACTGAGAGTGTTTTGCACAGAGATATAAGATCCTAGTGAAAAGGAAACTAGTCAAGACCTTTTTATTTCCTGACAGATGCAAAGTGCATCACACTGGGCTTCCTCTTTAGGAATAGATGATGCAGTGTTGTACATTTAAGATCCAAATGACAGAACTTCTCTAGTGGGCATTTTGGGTGGGATTTTGTCCTGGATTCGCCCTAATCAAGTGGGGGTCCCTAAAGTGCTGGGTTAATAGTCATAATAAATTTAGATTTCATTCATTACCTTGAGGATGAGCAGATTTAGATGTGGCATAGTAACAGTTGCTCTGAATTCTAATACAATATTGCCCATGGTTTCCTTTTCATGTGTACTTAGAAGTACATAAATCATGTAAGTATTAGACAGAGCAGTGTTCTGCATTGGCAAGGTGTACATTTCAGTTGCGAAGTGGACATTTTCAAGCTTGTTGGCTGATTTGGGCATTGCACTAAACGTAGGAAAGGACATGAGATTGCCAGTGTCGCGATTTTACTTGTTAAATCACTGCATATTGGATTTGTTGCAGGTATTTGAGACCTGTGCTCATTTTTCTGTGCTGCCTGAGGAATCTTAAATAGATATTTCCTGCAAAACTGTTGTAACCTTTAGGCTGTAGGAAATGTGAATTAGCCTGTGCTCCTGCGGAATCCTGTTGTTTGTACACCAGTGGCAAGTGGGAATGAGACAAAGCAAAGCATTGCTTTTGTTACTGTTTTGCCTTCACTGAAAAAACACAGGCAAGAAGAGGAAAGAGTAGCTGGAATGGGCATTCTTTATGCATTAAACTGAAGTTTTATGACTGCAGTGATTGAAGGGGCCTAAAAATGAGGGATTGCATTGGGATTCATCAGCCAGTCCATGAGGTCAAATATTTTCATATAGCTCTCATTTCCTCCCACCGCCCCTCCCCTTAAAGATAGGCAGAAGGTCATTTAGTAGTATGTCCTGCAGGTATGGTAGCAATAGCATTGCAGACTCCTGTGTGTCATTTTAAGCTGCACAGTGACTATATGCTTGATTCTTATTTTAAAATGTGCTACTTCAGGCCTGCTGAAGGATCACAACTGAACTAGATTCTAATAAGCAGGACATTTTTCACCAGCGTTGTTCTGCCCTGAATCATATAATGCATAATTATTGGGTTTCAGGTTATGAATAATGGAGGAACAGATCACAATAGAAAAATGTTTTATTCAGTCATTTGTTTGTTTAAGGGAAAATAATTCTTAAAAAAAAAAAAAAAAAGTACTGATGCACTTCCAACATGTAAAGTATCTTATTTTATGTGTACCTGTTCTGTATGCAGCACACACAACTGACCAACCCTCATCTCTACACCAAGTTAGTGAGCTTGCAGTGTCTCCTGTGTCATGTCTCCACCACCCTGAATTATCCTGCTCTTTGAACTCCTTTTCTGAATTGTTATGATCACAGCACAAGTAAATTCGAGATGATGTGATTTATTTTGATCAGCTCATGAAAATATGTTTGCACCATGTTCCACTTAATGACCTGCAAATGTTTACTAAAACTTTAGGAAAGAGGATGAGAAAGGAAAGAGAAATATTTCTTATGAGGTTAGGTTTTTTCTCTTTATTGAGTCTCCTCACTACAGCCCCCAAAATAGCCTGGATTTAACTAGTTCCCTTTTTCTGTCATGCAGGAGAGCTGTTTCTGAGAAAATGCTCTTTGCTACTCTTAGTGTGCTTGAAAATTGAAAGAAGCCTCAAAAGAATTTACAGTTGAGAAATACAAACCCATTGATCAAAATGTTAAAGTTGTAATAACTTCAACATGTTGAGTAATAAGCAAATGTAGTTTTAGACTATTAGTCTCTATGTAGTTACTGCTATTTTTTAAAGTAGTTTGATAATCATCAGTCATAGGAACTCTGCTTGAAATAATTTGAAAATTTTTTTCCTTCCCTTGATTGCTTCTGTTACCACCTATTAAAGCAAGTAACTCTGAGGGATTCCAACTTCTAATTTTTCATGGTTCTTTATACTTCCCTTAATTACATATATAAACCAGGCCATATTCATTGTTTTGAGGTCCCAGATTCATCTAAACATATGAGGAGAAGCCAGCCCTGGATCAATATCTGGTTAGTGAATTATTGAGATGTCAAGTGTCTGCCTCACCTTCTGAAGCTGTCTGCTTCTAGGGAAGCTTCACTCAGCTGGGGCCCCTCAGAGATTGCTCTTACATGTGATGAGTTTGCTCGCTGTTGAACAGCCTTCCCTTGGCTTCCAGAATTATAAGACAATAAATCTAGATCTTCTGTGGAGTTGACTTATATTTTTAGTAAGACTGTCTGCAAAGTCTTTGGGATGGAGCTGCTTTTCCTAGCCAGGACATACTTTTGCAAATGCAGATGTACCCTGATTTGATGACTCATGGCTTTGCTTGATAAGTCATTCATCAACAGGCAATGTATTATTTAGGTAAAAAAATAGCTTCTATGGTGTTTTTTCCTGCAGTTCTTCAGTTTTGTTCTTTGCATGGAATATATGCACATTGTTGCAAAAATATGTTGTAAAACATCTGCATATTCTTTGTTTAAATCTTGGTTTTTTTCATACCTTTTGAGTACTTTTGAAACATAATCATTTTAGTGTAGTTTTTTCTTCAAAATATTAATTTTGACTTGTGAGGGTTTTACATGATGTTGTCCATGTGGCTTAATTCATCAGATTCATTCAGTGATATAAATAGCAAGTACTTCTAGTTCAATTCCACTTCTGTGGTTTTTTGGTCCTGTTTGATAACTCCAGAAAGAGTATAGATATGGTGGGATTGAGTACTAGGTATGAAGATAACTTTAAAGAGTTAATATATGCTCTTTTTCCACAACACTTGATATTGCAATGCATTACAAAATTATCTTAATCATTTAGCAAACTCTGAGTTTCATAAAATTGACAGATCAGTTTATAATGTTTTGTTTGAAGGATTGTGGAACTTGTCAAGTTTCACAAAAGCTGGGAAGTGTAATTTCCTGAGAGGTCTTGTTTCATGAAACTTAACAGTAATGGTGGTTTTGCTAAACAAAGAGTCTAAGATGCTTCCGATCTGCTGGCGATTTTTGGAGGTTTAGTTTCTATGTTTCACCCATGTTAGGAAGTTGCATGACAAGGATCAGTGGTTGGAATTTGAATACAGAATAATTCAGCTTAGAGATGGGAATGCAGTTTTTAAGAGCGGATGGTCTTAACTGGTAACAGATTTTCAAGGCAAATGGTGAATTCTGATGTCTGCAAGAACAGATATTCTACTAACCCCCCCCACCCCGTGAAACTACAGCCAACACAAAGTTACCGAATGGAATCCTATGTTCTCTGAAATATGGAAGATCAAGCAAAATCATTGCAAATGCCTCTTTTGGCCTTGAAATCTATGGAGCAGGAATTTGTAGAAACTCTTAACTATTACTTATTTTGCATGCAACTAGAGACAGCAGCCAAGCTCTCCTGGAAACTTAGTGAGAAAGAACTAAAAAAAAAGTATCATTTGCAGAAAATTCTTATCAGTGCTGTTCTTCCAAACTGTATATTTAAGAATCAATCCTTACTCCTCCCTGACCCTCCTCCAAGATCCTTAAGGAAATTAAGAAGTGAAAGTCATAGAAGGACCTTTAAATCACATAGCTGAGAAGCCAAGAATTCAAAGAAGATTAAATGAAACAGAAATGGTACAGGACTCAGAACCTGTGGATTGTTAGAGGTTTTCATATAGTCATTAGTTACTATTTGTTTAGTATTTCAACATATAATCTTATCCCTCTCCCACCAACACACATTCTTGTAAAGTATATCTTTCTAATCTTAATGTTATCTTAACATTTTCCCCCTCAGGGAAGTTTATACAAAGAATTCTATAAGTAAGCAGCACTTGGAAAAAACCAACCAAAAGAACATAGAAACCTAACAAATATGACCAAATTGATTTTTAAAACCTTTTGTATTTAACAGTTAAAAAAACCCCTTAAATTTGCCAAATTTTATTTATTTTTATGTTCAAAACACCACAGTGCGCCAGATACTCTTTAAAATAATATTTCATATAAATGTACGTGACGATATTTTTATAGAATTCCATTGTTTATCCTGCTGTTCTTAGCTAGATCAGGGTTATTCTGACATAATCAAGTGAAATAACTCCATCCTTATGTAAACCAAAAGAGAACCAGACTAGCCAGGTTTCTACCCCCTTTCAAACAAAATTATTCCCACAGCGGTTATCCAACATGTGTCCTGCCTGATTCGTGTCTTTCTTGGAAGAGCTCAGCAGATCAGAGAGAGATGTCATGTTCATCATGCTGCTGGCTGCTCTGCAGAGGTGCCATCACATGGTACCAAATGTGGGGGTATGGATGACTTTCTGCTCTGATTATGGGATGTCTTTCTTTCCTGCTTCACTCCTGTTTGTTTTCCCATGCAATGCTGAGTTTGCTTTTGTGAGTAGCGTGGCTCATGGTTTAGTCTTGACTTTCGGATACTTGACATGCCTGAACTGGCTTTCCACCTGAAAAAAAGCAGGTATTCCTCCTCCAGTGCTCAGCTTTACATAAATAGTTCTTTACCCTGACCACTGCTTATAGACACTGTTATCCTGTCAGCTACACTGAGGGGAGACAGAGCATACTGTTTCAAGTGGCAGTCAGTTTTAAAATATATAAAAAAGACACATTTCTTCTGCATCAGAAAGACTCCATTTTTTGATGAAAGATAATTATATGTAGGGGAAAGGTGATCAAGAGATATTTTTACACTTCTACAGAACACTTTTTAGATCTCACTGATCACAGTGTCTGAAACTACAGGTCTCAGGCTCAACCTGCCTTTCCAGTGTAGAACTAATAAGAGATTTTCAAGAAGATGATAAACACAAGCTTAAAGATTAAGAGTCAAATAAAGTATATAGGGTGGGCTTTCAGTGCAAAGTGGTATCCATGAATAAATGCAGATTTCCCTCCTTTTTTCTTTTCTTTTTTTTTTTCAGTATCTCTTTCTCTGGGCTTCTTTTAAAATCCTTCACTTACTTATGCAGTTTAGTAGTCCTTGCCTTATTTCTTGCTAAGATAAAAAAAAAAAAAAAGTCTTTTTTTTTCCCTCCATAAATACATTATCTCTGAGAATTCCCCTTTGGGCAGTGTTGTTCAGCTTCATTCCAAAATACAAGGTCGTGTGCTAAATGGCATAGAATAGGATGCACAGGAGAAACAAAGGCATGATTAATTGCCTGTGCTAGAATATTTGTTTTACTTCAAGCTAGCTGCATATCTTAGAGTAGCAGAAGCCATGGCATGAATTCTAACATATGTTCATCCAGGCACAAACTTTCTGTGCATTCTGGCATGCTAAATAAATAACCAGCATTGCTAAAACCCACATTTCAATCCCTTAATTGCTAATGTTTGGGTGCTAGCTAGATCAAATTAGCACAGGTACACTGTCCTGTACTCTTACTAGTTTCTTAATTTTTCTCAAGATTTAACCAAATCTGAGGGAGCTTGAAGCATACTTCCCTGGGCACTTTTTGAGTTTTCAAATGCAAGATCTAAAGAGCTGTATGTTTTTCTAGTCTGCTCATTTGTTACATTTTAACAAAAAAAAATATTCTCAATGTACAGACAAATGTTGCTGTAACAAATTCAGAAGGAAAATAAAAAGGATGGGAGTGATATGTTTTAACGAAGATGTCCAAATGCATGGTTGCAAATCTAATGGTAATTTCGGGACCCCTTTATAGTTAATGGAGTTGTTAAGGTGGTTAAATAAGGGTGATTCATCTCAGTCTAAGAAACCAGCTAATAGATTAGAGTTGAATTGCTCTCCTGAGGTGCTCATTTCTCCATTTATGTCATGGGACATCTTGGCTATTAGTGGGAATTGGAAAAATATGTTGCCTCTACATACATAGTTCTGTAGCTACCACTTATAGTTTTATTTGCTGAAGTTAATATTGTGGAAAAATGTAGTTGTGAATAATATTTAAAAACGTTTATGCAGTAATTTCAGTGCATTTGTTTAATGTTTACCTGTGTATTGCTCAGAAAACCTAAATTCAAGTTCTGTATTTTGCCTGTACTGGAGCTTAGAGATGGTTCATGATTTTACTTTATTTCTTTATAAACTTAATTACTGCAAAATATGCAGTAGATACTAAGAACAGTTTTAATGAGTTATAGAAAGTAATAAAAGTAAGATTGTGTTATCTTTTTCTTCACTGTAAATTTGGCAAACCCCTTTCATTTGCAGTGGCCATTCCTTTTATCTAAATAGTTGGGAAAGAATACAGAGATAATTTTTGATGAAATGAAATACCAAGAAGTTGTGATTCAGATAAAAAAAATGCTTAGAAGTGCAAGGAAAGTTTTTATCTTATATATATAATCCTTTAATGCATGAAATGATTAGAGCAAGTAGGGAGTTGAGCGCTGGACTACAAAACTGAAAGGAAAATACTGCAAACACTTCTTTCTGAATGTTTCTCTACGTTTTTCTAAATACTTATGTGAATATAGTCCTGATCATGTATGTTTATATGCATATGCATACAAGAAGTGCAATGAACATACAAGATGTGAAGTTAAAGACATATTGAATATTCTGAATATTCTCAGCTTTTAGAAGCATAATAAATAATATGAATAGAAAAGCATCTGGTACTTTCCAGTTCTGTTTGTGTCTCTAAGTGGAGAAAGGATGGCTTTGAAATGAAGTTGCTAAAATAGTTTTTATTCCTAATTTTTCACACTTGGTATGTGACTTCATGCAAGCCATAGAATCATGGAATAACAAAGGTTTGGACCTGTCTCTGGAAATCATTTAGTCTGATACCCCTGTGCAGAGCAGAATCAATTAGAGCAGATTGTCCAGGAATGAGTCCAGTCAGGTTGTAAGTATCTCCAGGGCTGGAGACTTCCACTCCCTCTCTGAACAATGTGATACAACGCTGGGACACCCTTACAATAAAGAAGTGTTATTGTCATGTTTGAATGCATCTTGTAATTCACTTTGTTCCCATTGTTTCTTGCGCTGTCTCTGAGTACCTCCAAGAAGAGCCTGACTCCCTCTCATTACACCATCCCATCAGGTACTTATATGCATTGTTAAGTTTTCCACCGGAGCCTTCTCTTCCCCACGCTGAACAATAACAGCTCTCTCAGTCTCTTCTTGCAAGTCAGGTGCTCCAGGTCCTTAATCACCTTTGTGGCCTTTCTTGCTCCAGTATGTCCATGTCCCTCGTGTGTGGGTCTCAGTACTGGGCCCAACACCACATGTGTGTCTCTTCATGAGTAGAAAGGAATGATCACGTACTTCAAACCTGATGGCAAGTCACCCTAATGGAGCCCAGAATGCTGATTATATTCATACTATCAAGTATCTAACTAGATAAGTCCAGGATTTGTATTGTGGCAGTAAGAAAAAAAATCTATCCCCTGTTACTTCATTCATCTGTGGGGAAGCAAATCTCTAGTATTCAAGTGTACAAACTACTGCAAATCTGAGTGGCTTACGAATTTTATATGCAAGGAGCATTTCCAAATTTGTGTGAATCACTGATAGCTGAGATAGGGCTAGAGACCTTTTCCTGTGTTCCACATGAAAATGGAGCATGGTTAGAAACCACCAGCTGAAAGTAGAACTGTAAGTCCGTCTCATAGTAGGATTCTGGGGAAATCACATAAAAGGCTTTGTCAGCAGCCCACAAGATCTATTTCCATTTATTACCTTGGCTCATGGCAAAACAGCTGCAATCTGTTGTTTTCTCTCTTCCTTCTCTGCATGAGTATTATAGGCTGGAACATAGACATTCATATCCACAATGGCTGGTAAAATTAGGAGAGTCAGAGTTGGGAGGCATACTCAAAAGTTTTAATTTTTCTTTCAGTTTAACTATCTAAAATTGGGGGATGTTAAAAAAATCATTTAAGAAGGAGGTATGAAAGGATACTCTGAAAGTGCCTGAACTATGATAAAACTGTACTGCTTTATAGCTGGAATTTAAATCCATGCCTAATTTTTAATTTAGATTAATGAATGAGATGCTGTTTGGGTGAGAGGAGTATGAGGGGGAGAGAGAATCCATAATCCATGCCACTTGGTTCTTAACACTAAACATGATGCCTCCAGAGCTTTATTGAGGAAAGGTAGGTACTTCTAGAGGACATTTTAGGTCTTATGGAGGCCAAGTAGCCCTCTGGAGTTACTTAATTCATCATCTATTTACAGAGTTTACAGGTTCTTCCCTTAAAGTGTGGTTCAATGATACAGTCAAATTTGACTTGATAACTTGCTGCTGCCAAGCAGCAAGATTCCCCTCTCCCTCCCTCATCCTTTCCTATCTCATCTTACACCAGTTTATAGCATGCTAGGTTGACTCCACTAACTGTTCTGGCAGAAAGCCAGTGGGGTTTTAGACTAAGTGAGTGGTAGGGTGCTGAATTGGTTTACCAGGCAGGCAGGGATGAGCAGCAGGGAGACCACACATTTAGGAATGTGGGAACCAGAGGATGTGGTGAGACGGAAATGGAGTCTCCCCAGTTGAGGGCTTGAGGTGCTGTATTGGTTCAGCTCAGTTGTCCAGCTATGCTGCTTCCCAGTCTGTTCAGAGGGGGTTTCTCAGGCTGCTTGAGGCAACAGGGAACTGTGCTGCCTACCACAGGGGAAGTCCCACCTCCTCGTTTTATCTGGCCGTGCCTGTTCTTTCTGTGCAAGCAGAAGTGATGGTGCAGCCACATGCAAAAGCCTGGGTTCCCCCTATCTACAGCATCCCATAATTAATCACCCTAAAACCATCTTAGACCCACCTTCTTGGGCTCCTGAGGCTAAGAAGATTTAATCAATGAATGAACAAACAGCTCTCTAGCTACTGTTTAAAAAACAATAACGCATATTTTGCTGACTAGTGTCTTAACAATAGAGAGAAGACAGTTTATAAAATGAGTCCATTTAATTTGTACAGTGGCATTCCAGTGTGACATCTCCATTAGCACTTACGTAAATTTTTCTTGGAGGTTTCAATATGCTGAAAGAGACTATATTTTGTAATGAACATCTAAACTTTAAAAAGAAGAAATTAAGGAATAAAAAAATAAATTGAAAAATTATATACATATATGGGCTATTTAGGAGAAAAAATCTAAATCTGTACATGAGAAAAAAGCCATAGCTATAGCATTACACACATTGTAAAATAGAGAAAGTTTTATGTCTTCTAGTGAACAATATTCTGGTATTTTTTATTAAATATTTAAATAATTTTAATTATTCAATAAGGGAAGCTCTCCTATTTCATTTAGAATGTTGCACCAGTGTTGGTGATGGATTTAGCTTGGAGTTGAGGTAACAAGTGATGAAAACATAGCTTAATTGCTCTTGTAGAAGGCACATTGGGCTGCAAGTTGGTTATCACTAGATCAAAAGTGAGTTAAACATTTTAAGTACATTACACAAGATGGTGGTTTGCATGTCATAGGATGTGCAGTTACATCATTGAAATCATGGGTTGTGCACCTGTATGTATTGGGATTATAATCCTATAAAATTTGTGCTGTAGAGAGATCCAGCTGGCTACATTTCATTTTCTACCATAATGAATGGCATCCTTTCCATCAAATATTTGATTAACAAGCTAAATGTGGTATTCCTGTGATGAATACATCATCAAAACAGTCTTTTGAGATGGCAAAGCATGCAAGGAGTAGTGAACCAAATATTTAGGCTAATGCTTTAGTGTTTCATAGGGTCATAGAACCATCAAGGTTGGAGGAGGATTTAAAGAGCATTAAGTCCACCTTATCAACCCAGATTACTGAAACCCCTAAACAACTAAACCCTCTCACCCAGAATTGAGTAAAAGCTAGTGGAGTACCACAACATCTCAGGATTTTTCAAATGTAGGTTGTTTTTGTTTCTTTTTAAAAAAGAAATCAAACAAACAAACAAAACCCCCACAAAGTGCATCCCCTTAATTTTAAGGGAAAAGGCCATGTGATTTACAGAATTCATAACATGTTCTCTATTGCTTTGTATAAGTAGTTATTGGGAGTTTGCGTGTCCAAGGTGAGGTGATCTCCCACCTTGTAGTGAGTCCATGGCTTTCAGGTGCTGGGGATGAAGGCAGGAGCCCATACTTGCAATCCTATACCCCGGAGAGAAGGACTTCTTCAAAAATCACTGAGAGTACTCAGCTTCTGCCTTTAGTTTGCAATGAGGAGGCCTTTCTCTCCTTGCAAGGATTTCAGGGGGAGTTAAGGAGGCAGGTCCGGACAATAGCCAGAGATATTGCTATAATAAACCAAGAAATTGCAGCATGTTTGTTCAGACATGCAGTGTCTGTAGAGATGCCAGCTAGCCCCTTTGCGTAACAAAGGCAGTGTTGCCTCCGGAGATTTCTTTCTGAAGACATCTCTGTTTAGAGACAGTGCATGCACGTGCATGCCAAATTTCCTTTTTGTGTTTGTGCTTTTTTTTGTGTTGCTTTTTTTTAATCTAACATAATGTCATACCGTACAGCAAATCACTGCACTTTATATTTTCATATGCAACCGTGATGAGGTGTTTCAAATTTTCCGTATCGTGTTTTTTATTATTATTATTATTAGCTATTTTATGGCTTAATAGAGATTTTTTGTTGAACAGAGTATCTGAAAATATTTCGTCAGTATTGCAGGTAACCAGGTTGGTTTTTGAAAATAAAATGCAATCTTTTTGTACTTCTAAAGAAGGTGATATGGTAAGCTGACTTCTAAAACTATTTTGAATATTCATAATGATTCTGGTCAAAGCACACCAAAATCCTCTATTCTTGATGGATGCTGTGTTTCAATCACAGGAGACTAATTCCAAGATGGAGTAATGACTGTACTTTACTGTGTGGACGGGGTGTCAATAACCCTGTAGCCACAACAGCTTGGGATTCAGCTTGATCTGCACAAACACTCTGCAGATGTTCGTACTGAGCTCTGCATTGCCGCTGCCACTAAGATTTTTAACTAACTAATTTAAAGCTAAGTGCCTTGTATCTGTATGTGCTGCAATTGATTGTTTGGGTGGACAGTGCCAATGTGTAGTGCCAAGAATTGGGAACTGCTGATGGTTAGAGCTACCCTCACTCTCTCTCTGCTGAGGGTAGGGTATGATGTAGAAACTGCTATTCCTCCACAGCATGGGAGCGTTCTGCTCCAGTGTACTGACTGGGACATTGGCAAGGCAAAGGAGCCTGTGTGAGGGCAAGGATCTGAACATTTCCTCTTTTCTTGTGAAAAAGCATGACATTTTTTTCCTTTAAACAAACGTATCTAAGCTTGCTGACTCTGCTTGTCACAAATTTTGTCCCTAAGCTCTTCTTGAAGATAGTAGTAATGACCACATTTGGAAAAAACAAGTTCTGTCATTTACTGAGGAAACAGGTGTGGTGGTTTAATATGTTACTAAATCCCCTTTTGCCAGAGGTAGCTGCCTTTTTACAGAGTCAGCAGAGTGGTATGCATACGTTAGTAACTCCAGAGTTAGTCCAGCTCTGTAGCAGTGTAAGATTAAGATGCTGAACTATGGGTGTGTTTTAGGGCAGGGACACACGCTCTGTTTCTCTAATGCCAGTAATAAGGTAGGGGGTGAACAGCTGTCTTAGACATGCTATGGCAAAATTTGCCAGGGCTTTCCTGTCCGATGTGGTCACGAGATCAAGATTCACATCAGAAGGCACAGTATCATGCAATTTGTTAGTAGCTTTTATTCACCACTCATTTGAAGTATATGTTGGTTTGTCTGGCTTGTCCAAGTTACTAAAAGATGCCTGGAAACCTATCCTGGCTTCACACAGATGTAAAACACCACAGTCTAGTTTTCACTGAATACACCACCCTCTTAATTATACTATTTCTGTGTTTTTCATTGCAGTTATGGACATTTGCAGGTTGGTACGATACAGGTCATAAATAACATGTTATGAAAAGCAATCCTGTCTTTTAATGAGCATAGACAGACAAATTCAATTTTTAAATTTGATTTGAAAATATGTAGTTTTAGCAATGTAAAATAAGTTTATGAAGGGATAGTTTTCAAGTCAGCCTTCTTTGGTCTCTAGGCTTGACATAGATGCAGTCAGACTTTTGCACTTTAAAGAAATAGTGCTTATAAATAATGCTTTATTTTTAAAGAAGTAGGATGATAACATCAGCATTACAGTGCCAGCAATTCTTTTTACTACAGAAATATTTGGATTACCTGTATCTGTCATATCAAGTGAAGACTATATTAAAATGTATTTATATCTCATATGCTAACATGTACTTAATGGTGGAATGCTTTCTTGAGAGGTAATTGAAGTTTGGACATAGTGATTGCCAAGTAGAATAGTGAATATGAAGGGTGAGTACAATAGGGAGTAATATGCAGCATAAAATAAGAAAAATAAAAATAAAAGTAAGAAAATTATGGTTTGGAGGAAATGGGCAGATGTGTTGATGTAGATGTAACTACATGAGAAAAAGCTTGACTTTAAGATTTGAAAAGTTGTAGGGAAAGAACAAAGACAAGGATATTAATAGAGAAATAAGGAGCATCTGAAAACAAGTTCTATCCATCCAGAAAGAACTTAGAAAAAATATAGAGGCTTAATTTGTTACAAAATTAATTTAAGTAATAGAAGACATTTTCCCTTGAGTGATATGAAATTGCTGTATGGTACTACAGGAGAAAAAGGTAATGATTTATGGAGCCTACAGAATTACAGTAATTAAAATGTGATTTCTATGTAATTTTTCTTTTTGTGCTGCCCTGTCTTTGCCAGCTGGAGCTTTAAGCCATACACATATCTCTTCCATAACTTACAATATGTGTGCTAAACTGGGCATTCTCTTTTTTAAAAAAATATGAATATCAAGGTTAAATGTCACTCTTAACGATTTGGTTACTTTTTATATGTCTTTTATTTCTCCTTTATGTATTTTAATGAGAGACCTGTCATCCCAGGCAATGTGTTCTTCACCCACCCATATGTTCTTGACAGTCTTACTTTAAAAGGAAAAAGGTCCTTCTTTTTGATCTTTGAAGCAGATCTATCTAATGTGTGACTGAGAATATTCTTTGCCTTCTACTTTCATCATCAGAAACATGTCACACTTTGTAAGACATACTACAAGAATCTAGGATTATGTGTGTGTTTAATCATCAAGTCCTTTATTAGATGAAACTGGTGGGGTTTCCATGAAGTAGATGGGAAGATTTACCTGAGTGCAGACTGGCCATTAGAACTCCCTGAGGGTGTGTTTCTCTGCACTGTGACCTGGGTCCTAGAGGAGATCTCAGCCTGCAAGTGATCCAGATCTGCTTGTGAGTGTTCATGTTGCAGGGCTGGAGTCAACTCACAGCATGTAGCCTTGCTTGCCAAAACTTCCAGTGCTGAGCTTGCTGAAGCATAAGAATGGGTTCTTACAGCCTCACTGCACTGAACTGCTCTGGGATGGTTTTTTTCCTGAGTTGTGGAGTCTCTGGACACACTGGTGTTGAAATGGTGTTCTTGGCTTACAGAGAAATGTCCCACTTTGCCCATTCCATCTATACCAGTATCCAGCGCACTCCAGTGACTGCTTTAGAAAGATATAGAAATTCAGTGGTACAGGAGCCTCAGAAGGTGGGATAAGTTTTACCAAGATGATTCCATAGTTTGGGTGCAGATGCAGCAAAGTAGAGACACACACTGGATGAAGCAATGGCTGCAGGTTCTCTGCATGGAGAGCTGAGCTTCTAGTGCAAATTAGACTATTGGTATTCTGACCAATCTCACACTGCATCTGTTCATGACTGTTCTTGTTCAGTCACATGCCTCTTTCTGAAGAGATTTAAACTTTATAAGTAATCATACGAATCACTACTTAAACAGAGCAGTTCCTCCAGACTGTCCTTTTGTTTGTGTTCTACCAAGTAATTACAGTTTTAGGCATCCCTGGAACAAATGAAGCATGATAATTAGAAATTGTACATATGGATGCGGAACACACTGAAGCTTTTTGAGAATCTGCCATGAATGGTAGTTTGCATTAGGCTGCCAAGAGCTGTGTCTGAGGCTGATCAGATTGTTACCCTCAAGTAAAACAGAGATGTTCTGTGTGGATTTGGAGGCTTGGAAGGTGTTTTCTCTTTTGGCTGCCGTGTTCTTTGGCATAAGCTGCCAGCACTGAGTATGAGACCTAGAGCTTTTGTAAGGCAATTGCAAGGCAATTTCATACTGTTTTCTATGGCCATTACAGAGGGTTAGGAAAGTACTTTTATCATCACATAGGATGCTTCCAAGCAAGCAACCAAAATCAGGAATGCCTTGTGCTTTCACATCCCTGCATGACAGGAGGAAGGGAAGCTGCTGCAATGGAGATGTGTGATGCTGTTAAACACTTGGTCATTTAGATGCTTTTGGTTTTATGATAAAAATTATGATAATTTATGAAAATTTAGAATGAGATCTCCTTGTTTTCTTTCCCATGTTTGAATGGAGAAGAATTCAAGGAAAAAGTCACTTAGCAAGTTTTGCTAGCAAATAAAGTGTTAAAATTAAAAATTATCAAATCAAGCAGAGGGAAAGTTAAATGTGAAAAAAAAAAAAGGTGAAAGCAGACCTAAAGCTAGTGCAACCCCTTGCAAGACACGTAGAATTCTTCATTATCCTAGAAAGATAAATTATTTTATTGTCTTCATGCCACTTGAATTCTGCAACTGAAGCAGTCAAATATGCTGGGCTTTTCACCTCTGAGCCTTGTGAAGTGGAATTGACACCTTGCATACAGTTGGAGATCTTGATGCTATTTTACTAGTCCCTTTGTACTGGAGATGAATGTGAAGTTTCACCAAAAGTTAGTGGCTCCTAAGTCACTCAGGTATTTTTGAAAATTTTATCTGGTAAAGTAGAACTTCAGAGAGGAATTCAGGATTAATTATATAAGCAAACTCACCGTTATTTGTGAGCTCAACTAATTGCTTCCACCCTGGGCTAAACTTGACCTGATGCCCTACAGAGTTGCTTGTCTTATCTTCACATCATCCTCCCCAGCATGTCTCATAATTTCCTTGTTATTATTTTTTTCCATTTTCTGTTTTTCCCAGGCCCCTTAACCTTAACTTTGAATAATACAGAGTTAAGTGTAATTCTGTATTGCTGGAACAGCACTTGAAAATTTACAAGAAAGAATAGAATGTTAGTTATTCCCAGTTCTAAGTCTTAAAACTTTACGCCATCTGATTTTTCTTGTGGTGAGAGAAATGTCAGCAGACTGGCCTTTTGTCACAAGAGTTTATACAATTACATGTGTCCTTTGTGTGACAGGATTTTTTTCAGTGATCTGATTAAGGAGGCTTTTAAAAACGCATTTTTCATTTTGATAGAAAACTTACCTTGCTTTACATAATTGAAACAAAAATGACTCAAATTGAGTCCCTTTGGTGTGATCACAGACACACATATACAAATATTATTTTCTACATCTACCTTCCCATCTCCCTCTGTCTTCACTTCAGAAGATCTTTATCTATTGTGCTTGAGGAGAAAATAGGGGGTTGGAGAAAGGCACCAGACCAGGCTGAGATTGAAATCTCTGTTCATTTTTTCAGTCATGTTTCACCTGGCTGGTAATGTTGCATAGAACCCTTAGTCCCTCTGTTGCAGTTCCCATTGGTAGGAAATCTCCTTTTCATTATCCTTATTTAGCCTACAGCATCTTTAAACTGTCTTTCATGGAGGGGATTTATTTCATCTAACTTAGATTTAGTTTAAGTATATGTTTTGAGATGAGACGATTCCCTCCTTTTCTCTCTGTTGACAAAGTACACACCTTGAAGGAGCTGAAGTGGGAATTTTGTGAAAAATTTGTATACATAACAAATATGAAGTTGCAAATACAGATATGGGCTATAGAAATAAAACCAGATGAGATCTGTTAAAATGGGCTGCAAAGCTTCAATTTGTTAGCTAGCAGGAGAAACAGCAGTGGCCTCTACAAAGAAATGAGCTACACCGAGGGGTTCAGAGAAAAAAAGCCTAGATGGGATGAGCAGTGTGTGGGAAATCTGCAGATCAGTGGTTTTACTGGAGCACACGTGGTAGAGATCCAGGGAAACCTCACCTTTGTACTCCTGCACAGGACTGCCCCAAGGGAATGTGTCAGAAATACACGTTTGATATGTTAAGTGGAACTCTTAAGGGCTGTGATGAACACGTTTCTGCTGTTTATTATTGGCAGGCCTTGCAAAGGAATTCTCATTTTATTTGGAATCCAGGAGTGGTTTGGGGAACTGGCAGAGGGTTAGTATCTGCAAAGCTCCAAGGTATGTGAAGTGCTCAAGGTGCCTGCTCACAGCCTAATACACTGTTTGCAAATGGCTGTGTCATGTCACTTGATGGGACACGCCAAGCCCTATGATAAAAGCTGGGCTGTGACACTAAGCTGTTGCTGGAGAACATACTTTTTAGCAGGACTCTGTTGATCGTGGATCACTTGTGCATTGTATCCTTGTGGCTATGTAACATAACAAGCTCTTCTCTTTCTCTGACAAAATTGGCCAAATTCTGGGACACGGATGCTGTGAAGCAGAGAAAGAGCTGGTGTGTGGTTCTGCAGGGGTTCAAGGAGCAGGGTCAGCTGTGGGCATCGTGGAGTGGGATGGATCTGTGTTGTATTTCCTGCTCGCTTGATGAGTTTTGTGCTCACAATTAACCAACACCTCTGTAAGTAGCTAAGGAGCTCCTAACAGCCTCCTGAAGGGAGGCTGCATTATGAGACATTGTGTTGGTTTTGCTCCAGATCTGGCACATTAACAATGCACTTTTTTATTGCCTCTCCCTCTCCCTGTATTTTATTTTGTTTGGTGTATTTATCTGTGGCCAATGGAAAAGGAAACTTCACCTTATGGCACTTTGTTGTCTTCAGAATCAAGGATGGAATGCTTTCTATATTTGGGGCAGATTTTTAGGCAACTGTGTAAAATGAAGGAGATAATCACCTAATTTTAAAAAAAAACCTGAGCATTGCCACCGTTTTTATTTCTCAGAGTCAGAAATGTGGAATAAATTTTGTAAAGTATTGAAACAGAAATTGCATGAAAGCTTTTGCCTTTTTGGAAAAAGTTATGCTTAAATCCTCTTAGGAGCTATATTAACATTAATAGTCTTTTTTTCCTAGATGGTGGCATTAGCATGCACATCAGAAGTATTTTTTAGCAAACTGACAGATATTTTGTGATTACTGCCATTTCATTTCACACACGTAGGTTAAACATACAACAAGCAATTCACCCTTTATTTTTTTTTCCCTGCCCTTTCTAGCATAAAGTACATAAACCTTGGAAGATAATTTTTAACCTAGGAGTTACCCATTCATTAGCAGAGTTGAAAGCGGGATACATTAAGTAGTTGTTTCCTGACCTCAGAGAGAGCTGCCTGTGTGCTCTCAGATCTGTGTCCAATAATTGGTCCTACCTAGGGGGAAGAAAAGAAAAAAGAAACTACACAAACCGACTGAATGACCACTGAAGGGTGCTTCCAGAGTAATAGCTGGCTTCTGGCAATGCTCCTGTTCATGTGACATTGTTTGAAATACCTTTCATGTTACCCAGGGGTATCTTCTACCTTAAGGTTTTAAAAGGTCATTGTTGAAAATCAGGAATATTGATTAGTTAGTGGGCTGAATTTTTAATCTTAGTGTTTATGTCGTGATCAAAAAATGTTGCAGGATTTCCAATAAATGGAAATATGTGTGTGTGAGATTTAGTTTTCTGAACTTTATTATCCACAGGTATACCAGACTACTAATAGCAAGCATTGCTTTTTAGTTGAATTACTTAAATACTTTTTCTGCAGGTTAGGACTTTAAAGTTATCTTTAGATGGAGTAATGCCTATGTACGAAATCTGCTAAATCTGTCAGGTTAATGCTTTTGCCTTGAACTGGCTGCCACGGCCAGGCAGTTCATTCTAACTCCTTTTAGTGTATCTCCTCAAATACTTGCACAAAATTTGTCCTGGAGTGACTTCAGTTTTGTCCATTTTCACTTAGCCTAAGCTGACTTGAATGGAGTGAGTGCAATTATAATGTGAATGCTATGTCAAAGGAGAAAATAATCTTACAACTGTAAGGAATGATGGGTGCTCTTTGGAAGGTTTAGTATGTGTACTTTAAAAAGGAGGTTTGATTGATTCTTTGACATTTTTCTTCTGCTCTTCTGAAGTTAATAAACTCCAGGATAAGTAGAAATGAGAGCATTTGAAAAATCTACCTTTTTTCTTTTATGTAATTTGTTTACATTTTACACTTCACGTACCTTAATTGGTGTGCTGGTTTGGGCTGGGGTAAAGTTAATTTTCTTCACAGTGTCTGGTACGGGACCATGTTTTGTGTTGTTGCTGAGCACAGGGCTGATAGTAGAGATTTGGTTTTGTTACTGTTGAGCAGGTTTTACATGGAGCCAACTCCTTTTCTGCCTTTTGGACTGCCATGCTGGCAAAGAAATTGAGGGCTGGGAGGAGACACAGCCAGGACAGGTGACCCGAACTGACCACAGGGATATTTCAGACCGGATGAAATCATAATCGTTGTATGAAAAGGGGGGAGAAGGAGGAAGGGAGGGACATTTGGAATTATGGTATTTGTCTTCCCCAGTCACTGTTACATGTGATGGGGCCCTGCTGTCCTGGAGATTGTTGAACACCTGCCTACCCATGGGAAGCAGTCAATTAATTCCTTGCTTTGCTTGTGTGCATGGCTTTTGCTTTCCCTATTAAAGAGTCTTTATCTCAACCCATGAGTTCTCCAGATTTTACCTTTCTGATTTTCTCTCTGCTCCCACTGGTGGGGGAGTGAGGGAACAGCTGTGTGCAGCTTGGCTACTGGGGTTAAACCACAACAGTCGTATTTGCACCCTAAAAAGGGGCAAACCACAGAAACTTCAGAAAGTTCATGCTTAGAGAAGGGAAAAAGGTAGGACTGAGAAAAACCAAAGCTGAAAAACTGCTACAGTAAGGGAAAATTTGAACCTACAAAACATTCCAAATACATATCATCACGTGTGTATTTTGCATTTCTCTTCTATGGGAGAAGGTTATGCAGTCAGAATAGGGATCAACAGCAGAGATAGAGTTTCTTGATGGGCCCTTATTTTCCTTTCAGTTTTAACCTGCCCTTTCTGAGGTTAGATCTTCTATCTAAAATGTTCAAGAACGGAAAATGTTGGAATGAGCTTCCTTACAGGTGGGTTAGTGCCTTTGAGGTTAGCCAGTAGATGTCATCACAAGACTGAGCGTCTTTGTCCAGGAGCTGTGCAGCACCCTTCCCTAATCCTGCACACACTTGCCAGCTCATGACTGGCAGAAACCTCATTGCAGCCACCTGAGTGTGTTTTTTCTGACTGGCAGCATATGTTGGCTAACAAAGTGGTTCAAAGTGTAAGTCATCTGTAGAGGAAGTGCCACTTGCTGAGACACCTTTTCAACAAGCTGGTTCTCCTGGAGCCCCGCTGGTAGTTCATGAAAAGTTTAAAGGACTTTTTTCAGCAGAGGAAGGTAACAGTGATGCCTGTGGGGATTAGGAATAGCACTGACAGTAAACTCACTAACATAAGGGCTCACTGGTGTCTTATAGATAAGACCGTAGATATATTTACACCTACAGGTGCAGAATCTTGCCTGTATACTGTGTTCCAGAATGGAAGGGTATGATCTGAAAAAGGGTCCAATGTTACTCTTATTCTGTCCTTGCTGAATAATAATAGGAAATTTACCATTGGTTTTATGGGAGAAAAAGAAGGGTTTAAAAAAAAAAATCCCTTCTTGAGCTTTGATTTAAAAAATGCATTCCCAATCCTTATAATCCAGCAAATTGTTTTAAGAATGAATTGCCTAAATATACATGTTTTGCAATAATCCAAGTAGAGTTGAACCAAGAGGTAGCTTTCTGGTCTCTAGCTGTCCCTTCACAACAATCTGGGTTTTCCATAGGTCCCAAAGCCAGCCTGCATTGATGTCTGGTTTCCATCTTAAATTGCAATAGTTGTCAGAGCTTTGGCATCTAAATCATATCAATACAGTATTCTTTTTCTGCTGAAATCTGTAAGCGTGCTGTAGCAGTTAGCATATGCATGACCTGCCCTGTGTATGCATCTCAGTAAGTTAACACTGAGGCCCTCTCAGACAATCATCACAGAAGCAGCTGTGGTGGTTTAAGATGTCCCTGTCCTTCAGCTGTTCAGTACTAAACCTCTGTTGAAGGCTACATCCTCACACAGAATGAGAGAAGACAACAGAACTCTGTGTTTCTCTGGTTCACTGTAATGCTACCTGAGTTAACTTGTTGATGAAGAGGCTTTAAGTTAAGCTGGTTACTTTGCGCTGGGGTAGATGAGAGAGATTCACAAGATCTGTTTATTTATATTGCTAGAGGAAGCCTTCAGCAAAGGAGCAGAAACAAGTAGCCAAGGTATATCAGCCTCTAATACCATCTCATTCATTTCTTTAATGAATGTCTGGCTGCAGCCTAAAACTAAATATAACAATTTAAACAGCTGCAGTGATATTGCTAATCTTCTTCATATGCTCACTCACTGCAGTGTTTTACAGTATTGCCCCTATCCAAGACTAACTGGACACCACAATCTCTGGCTTGCCATTTGCTCATCTCTCAGGATTCCCAGCTGTCCAATAAATACATGTATACTGGAGTGTGACTTTAGTGCCCTGAAACCAGAAATGAAGACACAACATTAAATGCTCTGCATTTTGTATCACAGCCTTATAAAACAGGAATTGTATTGATTCTCACAAGAGTTTACTTGAACTCAAGGATCCTTTTAGACTTTGGACACATAGCTGCATCCACTGTGGAATTTCCACCTGTCTGTAATGATTCATGATCTGCCTATAGCATCTAAGTTCAGTTTTCCTTGGAGTGTGCAGCATTTTGTTTTCTGCAATTTGTCCATGACAAGTCCCATAGAAAACCACAGGGCCCATGGAGAGCTGCCAGGGAGATTCTGGCTCAGAGAAAGAGAGAAGCCCCTCTGAGAGTTTTCTGGCATGAATGCCTGTCTGGCCAGCTTTGCCCGTACTGGGGAGGACAGATGGGAAGCACCTTCTCCCCATCTTCATTTTGTGTTCCTCCATTCTGTAGTGCCAGTCCTTCCCTTCATGAGAGGGCAAGGGTATCCAGTCCACAGCAGTGAGATGACTGCTTGTGTACTGCTTTTGTTATCTGAGGCAATCTGGGAACAGGCTAATACTAGTGTTGCACTAAGGACGACTTAGCAGAAGGAAGCAAAGTGTCCTGGTAGGAGGAAAGTAGGAGCTCCAAAGGGGAGCTCATTGTAGTAGTAGAGAGTACTGCTTGTACAAATGCTGCAATAAAACAAACTTACTGGTTACTCACCATAAATTACTTTCATAGTGCTCTTTCTTCCAAATCTTTTAGGCTGCCTGATAACAACCTACTCATGATAATTCTTGTATAAAATGAAATATCTTATGTCATAGTGTCTCTGTTATTTTTTGCAGGAACTTAATTTTTGTTACTAGAGACCAGTTTTGATATTTTGAAGTTTTGCAAATTTCACATTTATTTTGGTGCTGGAATTGACTGTTTGGTAAAGACTTTTGTCCTAAATGTACAAATAACATCAACAAATCTCCCTAAAGTGCAGGTTATTGCTATTGGAACTGTCACTTCAAGAAATATGATAAGATTGCAAGGTCAATCATGACAGAGGCTTTGTTAAATGAAAGCATATGTGACACACTAAAGCATCCAGCATAATGTTTCACTGTCAGTTTGTTCAATTTGTAAGACTGCTTCATGACCATTTTGCAAGATACACAGTATTTGCATGCTATCTTTAGTTTCACTTATCAATCAAATAAAGTCAACTGGTCTCTTTCTGTCCCCTGTGTTATGCCTGCAGTTGGATAAGGAGTACACAGATGTTGCTTGTGGTAAAATCATGCAACTGTCAGCACAAGGAAAGTTAGAGTGAAGAATGGATTTTAGCAGAAGATTTCTGGCAGAGGATTAGTAATCTACTATTAAATAGAAATGGGTATCTGCAAGTTTTACAAATTACATGGTTTTGAAAACCCATCAAAAAGGCATTAAAAGCATTTACATCTGTCCAATATGATATTCATGAAATAAGAATGGATAAACTAAAAAACTTCAGAAATTTTTTGGTAACTGGGAAATAGAGCTTGAAAACCATATTTGCTTAATAGCATATGCAGAAATTTGTAGAACTACCTGTTAGTGACTGAGTTTATTGATAGCTCTCTGTACTGTCAGTATTACTTTACATTCCAGTTTTTTTGTTTGTTGATAATCATAGTTAACATTTACAGGATTCATTGTAATGTTTTTAGGTTTAGGAATCTGGCTTGATGGATAAACTGTCAGTTTCATTTAAGATGTGAGCCTGTGGAGATGGCAAAGGGAATGTGTTCCTGAAGAAGCACAGGGCAGGGGCAGGGGAGCAGCCCCACAGAACATGCTGGGACATGACTGATGATGTGGCTGTTCTCTTCTGTGTTGGTTCTTACTGCACTCCCCCCGCCCCCTTCCCACAGTACCCAAACACCTTTCAGTAATACATGAGCAAACATGATTAGCATCTGTCACAAAATGTACTTTCTTTCATCCTTTCCTTGGGGCAGAATTGTGTGTGCAGTGTAACCTAGCACTTTTTTTTAAAAAAAAATGTATTTGTTACATTATTATATGTTTGTTAAATAGAAATCAAAGGTGTACACTCTGACTCAAATTAGAAGATTTGTGATGGTTCTTTATTCCTGGGGGAGTTCATTTCACACACTCAGACCAGCTCCCAAGCAAGCTGTGTTTCCTGCACAGACAGGCTTTACCTTCAGGAGAAAAAAAAATCTATTATGCCTGAGGAGTATTGACTAGCCAGCTGAACTGGAGCTTTAAGCTGTGTTTTAAATATGCTCAGCCCGTAATAATGAACCCCTTGAAAGAATGGTTTTTTGGTTTAAACATAAGTCAAAGTTCACTTTGAAGTCATCAAAAACTGTTTAACAAAAAGACTGGACACACCCTTTAAAGTCTCTGTTGGTCAGATGAATGGGAGTATTTGGTTATCATTTAGAGTTCTCTGTTGACTGAAGGACACATGTTAAAGATATATTGCATCACTGCGACCATGAGAAGAGTGATGAAAACAAGTATAGCCCTTTTTTTCTGTAATTAATGATAAAAGCAAAGCCTTGCCCCGTGACATAATCCTTCTTTTTGCCTTCAAACATAAAACAATCTGAGTCGTTCCTAAGAAACCTATCCTTGATACATTTTTACAACCAAAATAAAGCCTAAGTTACCATCTTGCAAAATCAGAACTAGGCCAAATACGAGTTCATTTTTCAAAGTTAGTATCTTGGACAAGATGAAATTTAGTTTCTGTCCTGGCCTACCACAAAACCTGATGTAAAGCTTTCAGACACAATACAGCTCTATGGTAAAAACTCTTGCTCTCAAGTGTTCAATCCAGTATGTGCTTCCTTACACTTCCTTTAGTGACGCCACGTCTCATGCAATACAAGTAGTGCTTCCTTCCGTTTGCTTTTAAGTTTGTTCTCTTTCATTCCTTCAGCATGATAAACTAGCACCCAATTAAGAGGAAGGTTTAAGACTGGTGTGTTGTATCACATCCTAGATATACCTGTCTCCAAAGGGAAGTTGGTTACTGTAGAGATTTTTTAACTCTGAAACAGGTGAGGTGATTCCTGTTTATGTTTTCACAGTTAGAAGATCAACTTTCATTTATTATTGCAAAGGACCAAATTTTCAGGCTTGACCGATGTTGAAAAAGAAGACATGATATTTACTTCTATTCCTTGATCATGGCTTTGAATGAGACATGAAATTCTTTCTGTACTCTCCATGATCATTGTACTAGAGAATATGGTGATTCTCTTGCATGCACTATCAGGTACTGCTAAAACATCTCTGCATTTAAAACTAACTTGAACAAACATGAAATTATGAGAGAGTTTAATTGTTGCCAGAGGTTAATGTGAAATTTGTGTGTGTCTTAGTTACTTTTACATGATCAAGAAGAACAAAGAAAACTAAACAACACATTGCTCAGATTCATCTTATTCTCAGTGCATTTTCTTCCCTGTGTTTGCCCTGGTGTCTGTCACAGTCAGGCAGATCTGTTTATTCTCTAATATAAAAGTAAATAATGAAAAAAGGATTTTCCAGCAAATATCTGTTTCTGGGTCAATCATTCACGTAACTTATCTATACGAATAGTTTAATATGTGTAGGAATACTATACTGAAAAAGGTCACTTGTGTGTTTGCAGGGCTAATGTCATAGAATCACAGAATTGTAGAATGGTTTGGGTTGGAAAGGACCTTAAAGATCACCTAGTTCCAACACTCCCCCTGCCATGGGCAGGGACACCTTCCACTAGACTGGGTTGTTTAGAGCTCCGTGCAACCTGGCCTTGAACACTTCCAGGCATGGGGCATCCACAGCTTCTCTGGGCAGCCTATGCCAGTGCCTCACCACCCTCACAGAGAAGAATTTCTTCCTTATGGCAAATCTAAGCCCACTGTTTTACATTTTAAAGCCATTCCCCCTTGTCTATCACTACATGCCCTTGTAAAAACTCTCACTCCAGTTTTCATGTATGTATAGTACGTATGGAAGGGGCACTCAACCAAAGCGTTGCAGAAAGGAGAAATAATGCACAGATCTTGATTTTCAGATAAGACCTGTATTCCTTGTCCTTTATTCTTTTGGGAGCTCAAGATGTTAAATGGTTTAGTAAATAGGATACGATTATGAATGCATTCAGAAGTGACACCCTTAACACATTTCTCAAGACAAGGAAGTCTGTGAAAACAAAGTATATTTTTAATTTCCTAATACATATCTAGATTTTCATATTTAACGTATCGGTACAAGTGAAATCAAACAAACCAGGCTTCTGTCCATTTAGTTTCTTTTTTAAGTTGTACATTCACTTTAGAATTCATTCTTGAGGGTGCTTTATAAGCTACGTTTGTGTATTTTTAGGTGGGTATCTGTCAGTGTGTATATGAAGCATGAGTTTAAGAAAGTTAATTTTTGTACATGGTTAGATGTTTTATGTATGCTTTTCCTGTTAGGACATCAAATCTTCATTTTGTGGAGTGACTGCTTATCTTTAAAGGGCGTGGCTGGTGGGCAGTTAGATGTTAGATAGTGCCTCAAAAATTATCAAAAGGAACAAGTTGCAATGTTTCAGAAAACTCTGTCCTTCAGTCACATTGGTTTCCTGGACTGTGGGTCTGATGGAAATGGGCCTTAACAGAAAGCCTGGTTATCTCTAGGAATAACCTTGGAAAGCATTGTAAGGCAGGAACCTCTATGATCTCTTTAAATGGTTGCCACAACAAATCTTGGCTTGTATCAGGAATCATTTTCATTGTTGTTAAAAGTGATGTGGTTTGTGTCACCATCAAAGTGTGTGTTCCTTGTTTTAACTCTACATGAGGTATCAGACATAGGAACGAAGTTGTTTCTTAGTGGAAATAACATGGAAAACTCACTTTTCAGGTTAGGGACCATATTTACATTCTAACACACTGATTTATACCAGCGAGGAATGTCAGCATGAGGGCTTCCTTTCAGCATCAAGAGACAGCATTGCTGCCAAGCACAGCAGTCCCACTTTCTCTCCATCCCTGGTATTTATCACTGTGCTGATGCCTCCCTTACACTGGCACAAGCACTCTTACTGCTGTGCCATGAACTCTGGGTCAGGGAAAACACCCAGATTAAAATTAAACTGTTTCTCTCCGCATTTAGCTGTAGGAGAGATCATTTCCCTAGAGCGGTTCCTTAAATGGCCATACAACCACTTGTGCCAGCTCCAGGGAGGGGACAGAGCAGGAGCTGGGACTGAGAGCCTGTGGGGGAACAGGGAGTCCTTGATTTCTTTCGCAGCACTTGGTCTGTGTGTGGTGGATGCCTACAGGAAGCTGTGGCTCAGGGATGCATTTTCAGTCAGTTTAATCCAACCTGAGACCAACACTTAAACGGATACTGCCTCCTTCAGAACATGTCCTGCTCTGAGACGTGTTCCTGTCCCACCCTGTTTGCTTATTGCTTCAGGCTGCCTGTTTGATGCAGGCAAACATCCACACATTCATCTCAAAGATAAGGTGCCAAGAGGTACGGCTTGAAAATTTCCCTTTAGCAATAGAGTCAGATGCCATGTAACATGTTTGTTTTTCCATCTGCATACTCTCTTCTCTGAGGGAAGTTTTACGTCTACTTTGTGCTAGATTGAAGACAGATGAAGTTAGATAACTAAATGCAGGCTTCTAAATGTGTCTAGTTGTCAAAGGTCCCATTGTGGTCCATGAAAAACTGGATGGTACAGTTTGGAATTTAAAAACTGTTCAGCCAATGCAAGTGACTTCTTTACGATGAGCTGAATAGCTCTCCAGCCTGTTGGGCGTGTTTCAGTTCCCTCAGCCTAGGACCAAGTGTACTGTCAGGGCTCCCACCAACCTGCCTGACCTCTGTCAAACCCTGCCGAAGGGCATGGGTTTCCTGTTAATCACATGTTATATTTGCCAGCTGTCTGCAGATGTCTCAGATACCTTAAAGGGTCTCAAATGACCCTGAATACCTATCTTTAGACATCAGGATACAAATCCACTGACTAGTCTTCCCTGGATATAATGGATGCTTACGATAACTATCTTAGGATACAGACATCTATCTCATCCAAAGTTAGGTGAAATAAATCTCAATAAATGCTTTTCAAAAAAACCTAACATAGCATGAGTGTAATTTAATGCAGTAATGTCTCCCTACGTAGAGAGTTCTGGAGAGAAAGTGGATGAAGGCTTCCAGCTGCTGCTGGCAAGAACAGAGAAGGAACTGAAGTTACTAGAACCAGCAGGTCTACAGCCTGGATCACTCCTAAAACGGCAAGAATTTGGATTGTGATTGTAACTCTGAGCTACTTATAGCTCAGAGTTATAATCCTACTTAGACAGGGAAGTGTAACTGGTGTTATTCCAGTAAAGGGTAGCATGAGTTTAGAAGTTCAGTGGAGAGAATAGATAAAGAAATTCCACAGACGTTGAAAAGAGTTTTCTGCTCAGGATAACCATCACTTTTTTTTTTTTTCTTTTTTTCTTTTTTTCTTTTTTGCTAGAACATTGCTCTCCTTGGTCTCTTTACTTACTGGGATATTTCTAGTGAGTCAGGCTGTGTGGAACCAGCAGTGTCCACAGTAGTATAGTGTCCAGGCCAAAGGCTCGATGGACTGCAGGTAAAAGTCTGGCTAATGGGAAAAGAAAGGTCATTGAGTTATACCAACTTAAACTGCAGTATTGAAGGTAGGAGAGGATGCCTGACTTTACTGTGTTGTTTTCACAGAACATATTTTTCATTTCAGAACAGGCTGCTTAGACTTGGTTTACTGACAGAATGTGAATTTTTAATTATGTGTCTTGGGAGCATGTATGAAATGATTTCTCTTGTGTGTGCTATGGGAGCCTGCTGCAGTCCTGGACAAGCTTCATGAAGAATTGCTCTTGGTATTGCTTCTTACAGGGATTGGAGTGCGAGTCAGGTAGAGTGGAACCATTAGTATATAAAGAATTACTCTGAAGATCTGTAGTATATTTCACTTCGCTTCATCCTGCAAAATACTATTACTATCCATAATTGTAATATTATTATCCATGTTACTGATTTATTTTAAACCGCCAAAGAGAATTAATCCTCTGGCTTTTACATAGTTTCTTACAGCCCTGAATGAAGACTTGAATTCTCTGTAAGATGAAAAATTAATCCCAATGCGTAACTTGAACATTAAAAAAATTGTAAATTTGTGTGGTTCTGGTGTTGTGAGCACATTTATTCCTATTTATATTGGTGATATGATGTGAATATCACTGGTAAGCAGTTACTGTGGATTCTATGATGGCAGGGAAGCACAAAAACTGTGGACTGGGTCTTTATCTTAATGAGCAGTTGTTGCTTCATTTGCTTCAACTGATCTGCAGAATGGAACTGATTTTGAGTCTGTACTCAGACAAGGTCACAATTGTCAAGTGAAGGCAATGAAGTTTAACTGAGTGTTCAGGCTGTGTGCATTCCTACATAGCTGTATGTATGTAGCTTGTATACACAAGTCTGTATGTATCTATAGGGACTTATGTATACATATATAGTTCTTTTGCTTTAGATATATACAGAGAGAAAGAGACTTGCAGTGTAGGAATATATTAAAGAGTATTCCATGAAAGTAGTGCATCTCAATTTTTTCTCAATTTTTTTTATTAACCTAACTATGTACAAAGAAAGCTGGCTTAAGCCATGCACATGGCTTCTTAAAAATATAGGATACATAGCTGCTGGGAAGAAATTTTTGTTCTTCCCAAAACTTATATGAAAAATGTAAATCTCCATGGTCAAAAAATATGGTGTTAATCATTTGAACATATCAGGTGCAAAATTCTTTAGCATTAATTATATTCTCCATATTCCACACAAATTACCCTTAATATATTGGTGTTAATTCATACTGTTAACTCATGTTAACTTATAAAATAATATTCAGACTGCATTGTTTGCTGATGATTGCACTTCACACTGGCTGTTGGGCAGATTCAAACCATAGAAATGAACGCTGGCCTTGAGTTCACTGTTGGTGTTTGCAGTATAGTGCTGAAATTCTAGGAATGGAAGGAATTGTAGAAATAATATTCTCTAAAAAATGCACGTTTATAATTTTTCTTCTCCTGTATTAATAATAATATTCTGGCATAGGTTAGAACGTATAAATATTATACTTACTACAGTCAAGAGATTTACACCTTTTTGAGTATGTCTCCAAAAGAACTCTAAGCACTCTAAGCTGTTTGCTTGACACACTATTTAGTTTTCTTAGGAAAATAATGAAAGTTTTCACTGTTCTATTATTGACCCAAATAATGCTGATTTATTGACTAATAAGTGTCAGAACATTTTGTGCATTGACTCAAATACAGAATTGTATAATCATAGAATCATTAAGGACAAGACCTCCAAGATTATAGAATGCAACTTTTGACTGAACATCACCATGTCAACTAAGTGCCATGTCCAGTCACTTCTTGAATGCTTTTAGGGATGGCGACTCCACCAGCACCTCAGGCAACCTATACCTGATGCCCTTTCACTGAAAAAAAAATTTTCCTGACCCTCCCTTGGTACAGTTTGAGGTCATTTCCTCTTGTCCTGCCCCTACTGCTTGAAAGAAGAGGCCAACCCCCACCCTGCTGCAACCTCCTTTCAGGCAGTTGTAGAGAGTGAAAAGGTCGCCCCTGAGCCTCCTCTTTTTCAGACTAAAGACCTCCAGCTCTCTCAACCACTCCTTATATAATTTACTCTCTAGACCCTTCCCCAGTTCCATTACACTTCTCTGGACATGCTCCAGCACCTCAATGTCCTTCCTGCAGTGAGTGGCCCAGAACTGGACATGGGATTTGAGGTGTGGCCTCACCAGTGCCAGGAACAGGGAGACAATCCCTGCCCTGGTCCTGCTGGCCACACCATTGCTGATACAGGCCAGGATGCCATTGGCCTTCTTGGCCACCTGGGCACACTCTGGCTCATGTTCAGCTGCTGTCAGCTGGCACCCTCGGGTTGTTTTCTGCTGGGTCACTTTCCAGCCACTCTTCCCCCAGCCTGTAGTGCTACATGGGGTTGTTGTGACCCAAGTGCAAGACCTGTAACTTGACCTTGTTGAACCTCACACAGTTGGCCTCAGCCCATCAATTCAGCCTATCCAAATCCCTCTGCAGAGCCTTCCTGTCTGAAGAAGATACTCAGCAATCTGCTGCATCATATCAGACTTAGTTCTCTTTCCATCATGCTACGTTATGATTCTTTGAAACATTTTACGAAATTCCACAGAATGCATGATTACTGCTGACTTTATATGTATTTATAGGGGTTCAATTGTATGTCAACCATAGACAAAGTAATTGTACAAACTATTAAATAGTAGGTTGCAGAGAGCATTTAGAAATTCACAGGAATAATTCACAGTACGTTTTGCACTATTTCTATTAATACGGGTTGTGGTTTTGATTTTTTTTTGTTTTGCGATCACTGGGTATGCAAGAACACTAAGTGACAGGGCGTATTTAATCATCAAATTTGATTGGTGTGAGCAGAAATTTAGATTTTATAAAACCAGCTTCACTCAGCACTATACAATATAAGAAGAGACTGCATGTTTACTTTAAAGTTCAGGTATGGTATAGCCATAATGGGGTATGCTCAAATGTCAACTGTTAATCTGGAATATTTTTGTCATTATATGTATGTATGTGACTAAGTCTACTTAGGTTTAGTACAAACCAATATGCTTTTATGTCAAACTTGTGCTTCTGCATAAAATTTCTTTTATTCAGCTCTTGTTGCATGCTTGGTGGGGGAGCAAAGAGTTAATGTAAAAGGTTATACCTTTCCCCATAGAGTGTACTATCCAAATCTCATTCTCAAGATCTCTTAGGAAGAAAAAGTTTAACCATAGTCTGAATGAAAGTCCAAGCCCACTTTCATGCCATAAGTTTTGCCAGCCTGTTCTCCAGTAGATTTAAATAAAACTTCTGCTTATCAAAATGTGACTCAGAGAAAGCAGTGCCCTTTGAGGACACTGGTGTGAAAACTGGCTGTGAAATTTCTCTGACACGTAAGGCTGGCACGTCTGTAGTTATGGAATAATGTTTAAGGAAACCTTAAAAAAAAGGTTGCAAGACTTGGCCTTTATTATATGTGTGTAAGCAGCTACTGTATTTACCCTGAGAAGGGCATGTGGTGACAGACTGGGGAGGAAATGGTTTCTGTGGCCACACATGAGTAGGAAAGAGAGAGAGAAGTGTGTCCAACAACCTGTAGAGTGCACTGTCAAAAAGTACTGAGAGAACCCGAGATCAAATGTACCCTCGCTTATTTCCCCCTACCCCAAACTAAACCTTTTCTGTCTATGGAGCCACATAGTCAACATAGTCCCTAACTGAGCTACTCTAGACAGAGCTTAATGAACTGTCTCAGGAATCAGCAGGGTTGAGGAGGCTCAGCAGAGCATCAGACTGGTAAAGCTTTGCCTCTGGCAGGGCTGAGTCATGTGGCATTATCCTTTGTGCCATGAAGAGGTACCTGCTCAACTGGAGCTTGTTTGTGTGGTTCTTAACAGGATGCACATACTGTGTCTTGCCCCCATGTTCATGTGCAAAAGCATGTTAAGGCATCTTGGTGATTGTAGGTTGAAATACCTGTTCAATAAAAGAACTACAATGCAGGCCTCTTGATGTAAGCACATACTAGAGCAAATGTGTCTGCATTGAACAGGTAGTTTTTGAGACAGTACACACACATTTCATTTCACTTTCCCCTCCAATGTTCTTTAACATAAGAACCTTTATCAAACTTATCCTGAAAGTTGCTCATTAACCAGAAAGTGAAAAGAAAGTGCTTTCCCATGGTAATGTTAGACTGTATTAGCCTCATTATCCTCCCAAGAACTCATTCAATATGTGAAAAGGTGAAGAACAGAGGTATTGCTTGTATTTCAGCAGCTAAGAAATCTAAAAGATATATTAATTTATTAACATGAGGTAGGAATCATGTCCAAAGGATTAGAAATATGTTTGGACAAAGACATTTTAAGGTCACAATATGTTTGTTCTCTTGAGATATTTGAGATAAAGTGTGTAAAAAAACAACTTATTGTGAGACCTCCTTTGGACTACAGCATCCAGTTTTAGAATCATAGAATGGTTTTGGGTTTGAAAGGACCTTAATGTTCATCTAGTTTCAAACATTTTGTTCCATTTAGTCAGAAACCATCTGGTTTCATCTGTTCAACAATTTTTGGAGTGTCTCACCATAGGAGGTGGAGACAAGGGCAAGAAGCCCCTGTTTTTGAGGGTGAAGATTAGTGAGAATATCCCTTTGGTCAGTTGGGATTAGCTGTCCTATTTGTGTCCCCTGCCGAGGTCTTTCCACCCCCAGCCTGCTGAAGGACAGCAGAGAGGCAGTGCTGATGCTGTGCCAGCACTGCTCACCAGGAGCCAAAACACTGGTTACCAAAGCACTGTGAGGGTTGCTGGAGGGAAAATGAGCTCCATCTCAGCCACGCCCAACGCAACCTTACAAATAACATCAGCAACATTTTCCCTCTTTGAAAAGGCGGGAGACAGTGTCCTACACAGGCAAGTGATGTTTTTAAAATAGTGTAGCAGTCATTTCTTTGGAAAGCCTAAGGCTAGAGCCTACGCTTCCAAGTGACAAGATAGGACTGACCAGTGAAGTTAAAGCAGGAAAGTTCCTCTAGCACAGAGAAACCTATAGCAGGTGGGAAGTCAAGGATCTGATTTAGCAAGAGCATGGGCGTCTGTATGAGTAAAGTTATGTGTGCAAGTGCTAGAATGATTGAAATTTTATTATGTATCACAAAACTTTTCAGATCTATCTCTAAATAAGCAGTCACTGCCATATTTTTCTTTAGAATGTGTGGCATAGAAACATACATCTTTCCAAAGGTGTCAGACATAGGCCCAGCAATTAGTGATATTTTATATATTGCACAGTTATCTGTATGAAGATAACTACCTTTGCCATCCCGTTTTCTGATGTTAACTCGATTCATATCTACGCCTGTTTGATCCTATAGAACAGAGAAAGAAATCCTTGTGAGTGTAATTTATGCATCTCTTATTCACCTCTCAGTAATCAATCCTGCTAATTAAGATGTTGACTTTCTTCTAGAATTAAGGTAAGAAGAGAAACAAGTTATCCTTAAAAGACATCCAGGGCAGAGGCTTTCACTGGTAGCTCTATGGCAATCAGTAACTAGAAGAGTTCCTGTAACCGTCTGTACTTAGGCTTCTGGGGGGCTGCCCAGGCTGATACCATGTGAGATGTCCTGTTAATCTCACTGAGCTTTGTCATCTTCCCACCTCTCACCTGTGCTCCAACCTCTGCTGTATCCTCTACTCTTCATGGCCCTACAGTCTATGGGGCTTCTGTGGCATTCCTGGAATGGGCTTCCAGAGCCCATGGGCCTTAGTCTGCAGCATGTTGATGCATCCTACAAGAAGCAGAAATCCTAACAGGTAGCAAGGGCACTGTCAGCTTTAGTGGGGGAAAGAAAATAAATGTTTTGAACGGCCGTGAAATCAGTTGAAAATAAGAAGTTTAACACCCCCAGCCAAAAGGAGGAGGTAGGTGATGACAGCTCAGCACTGTGTCATCAACATAATTCAGATTGCTGCAGGCCAGAGTTTTCCCAGCAGCTTCCCAAGTGCCCCCCATGGCACTGCAGCCTGGGGAAACTGCCCTGGTTTGTGTCTCAGCAACCTCAGCAGCTACAGCAGGTGACATGAGGGAGGCTGAGGTCGTGTCCCAACAGGTGAGTGCTATGCAGCTCCCTTTCAACAAAGGGTGGGAGACAGCTTTCTTTAAAACCTGATAAACATTTGTGCTGTCTGGCAAGTTCAAACTGCTGTGGTTGCACCTCTGCACGTTTCTGTATGAATGCTGAGGCAAAAAATGTAAACTTGAGACCAGAGATACCCAGGCCTTCACCTGCCAGCAAATTTGGTGGGAGATTGACTTAAGAAAAACATTGCCTCCCTGACCCTTGGGAAAAAACGGAAGGATTTTAATTTATCAATACATGTGGGAGAGCATTGGTGGAAATCTTCGTCAAGGATTTTTCAGAAGCTTGAGCCGTGCAATATCAACTTAAATAGCTAAAACAGTAATCTCTTTTCAAGCTGAGTAAACCAGCTATTTGCATTTGTATGTGAACCATACATAAATAAGTTGTTAAAATCTGTTGTATAATAAAAATAAATTTGATTTTAAAGATGCAATTTTTCTACTGCTGATTTTAATTTAATTGTTACTTATCTCAAAGTATAAATGAAGATTTTATACAGAGAGCAGGAGGGAGAAAGAACTTATGTGTTGGAAGCAACACACTATCAAGACTGAGTTGTCATAATTTCACAGTCACTTCTGTCCCCTGTCCCTCTGCTTTATGTCTGTTGAGCTTCTCTCTTGGAAGACTCACAATGTTCATATTATTCTAGACTCTCAACTCCACTCTTCATTTCTGAAGTACTCTTCTGCACTTATTTTTTTTTTTTTAAACAGTTTTCTGACATCTTGGCTTGAATCTTTTAAGGAGTCTTTGGTTTCTTCTAGTTTTATTTTTTTCTTCTTGCAATATACATTGTGACTGCAACATGGGAATTTCGGATAACGTAATACAGGAATATATTATAATTACTGCCTTAGGAATAGACAGTTCTGCCCCTTAGGATGGACCTCAAGTAACACTAAAAAATTAGTCATGGTATATAATAATTAAATATCAAAGCAAAAATACTTCTTTCCTCAGCAGAACTAATATCTTTGACTACTTTGCAAGACTTGTCTTAAGTAAAGTTAGTGACTTCAAAAATAATCCCTTTTTATTCTTGTTTATATCAACAATTTTGTATGTTTTCTGTTTTTTAATCTGCCCTTGTTGCGCAGAACTGAATCATTTGCAAAAGGTTACAGGTTTGACATAGCTTAAAAACGATGAAAGGCACCACAGAGGAGTTTCTCTGGTCACATAATATTAAAAGTTAAGTATTTGAGATTACCTGGTACTTCAGAGAATTACTCTGAAGTGAATTAAAAATAAATGTTAAATGAACCTACCTGACATTTGTTCTGCTCCAGTCAGTCGGGCATTTTATTTGTTGTACTGCCAGAACAGAAAAGGAACCGAAATTCAAGTTTCTGGAAGTAAATTCTTAAAAACAAGAAACAGTTCAATCACTTTGACACAGAATTAAAAGAATGCTTTTTGTATCACTGCTCAGTGAGTTATAGCAAATCCAGTTGATAAAATGGAAACACTATTCCAACTTGTTTAGAGTAGGTTTTGCAAATAACAACAACCACTTTAATTCCTCTTGCATACATTTTCCTCTTAAGTCTGTAAAATTTATGAGTTTGGAGTGTGATCTGAAATGGAGAGGAATTTTCTGCAAAGACAGTGTTCAACAGCTAGAGTTGAAAAGTTCAATTACTTCTTCAAGGGAAATTTGCCAATTTGGAACAAAAAACAATTTGAAATTCATTGTGAAAAATAAGAGACCTCATTTTCAGGTGATACTCGTGCACCCTGGTTTTAGGTATGAGAATGATTTTGCAAGCTCTGAAATATTAGGCTCCTATGTAGTAGTTTGCAGTAGCAGGTTCTAAATGAAAATATTATTTAATGAAAGGGAAATTGGTCTGTTCTTTTCCCAGAATAGAGGAATTTCTTAAACTGGTACAATACTGAGATAATATTTTGATTGTAATTATATTTCTCCTGGCTCCTGTTCTATTGTAATATCTCTCATTTGTGAGGTTGCAGTACACTTTTCTATTATTACTCATAAGTTGACCAGGGCTTACGATGTGCCACGACCCTCCAGTTTAACACTTTGTCTGAGTAGGCTTTAAATGAAAGTAGTTTTTCTGTGGGCTAATACATGTGTAGTACTACTGTAAAGGTATAAGAAAAAGAGTCCCCTATATGACAGTAACTAAGCTGGTTGAGCTAAACCCGTTATTCTGTGAGCCGAGGAAATGAACCTTGCTTCAATCTAGCCGGAGCCTCTTGGGAGAAGTCGTCTGGCGCCACAAAACAAATTAGTAAGCAGAGACCTGAAAACTATTAAGTTTATTTTAAGAATGTGTTGTCAGATATCTAATAAATTTACTTGTTGCTGCAGGCCATGCATGTATGAAGCCTTAACTAATCCAGGTGGTGTTTTTTTCCTTCAGAGGGAGGTGCAGGGTGTGGATCTTTAGGGAAAAAGGCATTGTGCTTTAGGTAATATGGGCATTGTTTAATGATAGACATCTATCATTGTTTAATAATAGACGTGACAGCTTGAGTGGTGTGTTTGGGTTTTCTCTGTTAAGACTCCCAAGGCAATTTAAATTAATTTTCTCGTGCAAAGTTAGTTAGTGACTACACAAAGTGCTAATTAGTTCAATGACAGCGTGGAAATGACTTTATAGTAACAGAATAGTTCTTCTAAATGGACTAGATTTCTTTTGTTGCTATGTTTAAATATTCCAAAGATTACTTTTAAAGTGTTTAAATTTACAAGTTTACCATATTACAGTTCAGGACCAGTTATGTCTTTGAGTTTTCTCAGGACCCTCCTTTGTCAAGAAGACAACTTAACTGGGTTAACTGGGTTTTAGTTAGCCATACAGGGTTGAACACAATCATGTTACATTCAATGGGGTGGGTCAGGTCTTTCCAGAGGGTGATCCAGCTGGTCATATCAGATGACCCTGCAGTTCCTGAAGGTATAGTTCTTTCCATTCATTGTGTCTAGACAGCTAGCTTAAATGAAACATACACATTTTATAGGATAACATTAGATGATATGAATCCTACCTTTAAGGAGGATCTTGTAAGGATCTCTAAGACAGATCTCTTCACCTTTTGTGGAACAGGAGTCAATTGGTTGTGTTCCCATGCTCTGGGACCCGAGCAAAAACATACTGTGTTTTTCCAGGAGTGGTTGTTCACTGGAAATATTGAGCTTGTTGACTCTGAGTTCTTTTCTGCTCAGAAGCAGTGGTCATCCTGCAGAGCTAGTCCCTTGCCTACAGCACAGAATCCAAAACCAGCAAGTGGCTCTTTTGGATTCCCTAGAAGTCAGTTACAAACTAAGTACTTATTATCCATAAAGGCTTTCAAACATACACAGTGCTCCAGCATCTTTTTTGAAAATTCAAATTGGGTTACTCTTTATCCACTTTGCTGTTTCCTTTGAAAGCTCATAGTCTCTTGGTGCAGCCAATAGAGCGACAGTATCCTGGCTCTTGGTGAACTAATTTGTACAGAACTGGTTTATACTGAAATTAATTTAAAGCTATGAAATGAAGTGGCTGAAGAGCCAGTGCATATTTGCTTCCACAGTTTTTGTTAATGAAAGTCAGGTTAATCTCTTAATCAGAATCTGGTTAATCTCCTGCAGCAGAACTGGGCATAGACTTGAATTGGGAATTCCTTAAATTAACCCAGCGTGAATCTGCAGACTGCACTTGGAGACATCCTTAGTGACGCTTAGTTGAATTTTATCAGGATCCAGATTTAATACGCACTAGCTAACCTTGACATTCATGTCTTGTCTCTCACTTCCCCTTCCTTTTTGTTACAAAGCAGCTACATGGTGTTCCTCAAATATTTCTTCTGCTACGTGACCTCAGGCATTTGCTTATTCTGAGCCCTGGAAAACGTAGCCCTTCCAACTTGTTTCTTGGGGGTAGAGATAAAACAGAAAAAAAAAGGAGTTAAAGAAACTACTGAAAGACGGAAACTGTCTGCAGTTCATTGGATACCAGCAATTATACTCCGGGCAAGCTAAGTCCAAAATGCTGGGAAGTGTGTGTTTTCTCATGAGAAGTCAGAGAAAGCATTGTTTTAGTCCCTAATCACCAGGGGCTAGTTCAGGGGGTTCATTCTGGCTGTTCTGCAAATATATTGAGTTACAGTGGCAGATAGAGTTCAGGAGAGTGCAGAGTTAAGCAAGTTGTTTTAGTGATTTGGCCTATTCTAGTATACTTGAAAGACACTTATAAAGGTGAAGCATTTTAAAAATTTTCTAATTGGGTAAAATCATTAGGTTATCTTATGCATTGTTAAAGTCAAAACTTTCTAGTGGCATATGTTTTGTGCTGGGTTTACTTAGGGATTTCACTTCTGCAATTTTCATATGAAATTAAGGCAATTTTACAGGGTAATAGTTTTCTGATGGTCAAAAAGTTGACAGACCAAGTCCTCTTCCCCCTCCTCTCTTATTCATGTTGTGTAACTGAAACTGGTTTTTCCAGACGACTTGATCTTTTTAGGAATTTCTTGTTTGATGACCTATGCAAAAATAATATATCACTGTTTTCTAAGTCAGTTTGCTGGCAGAACTTCTGTAAAGAGCAATTCCAGGTTCCATCTATCTTTTACTTGCCATATGCAGGCAAACCTTTTCAGAAGGTTTTGTCCTCTTAAAGCCTCTGTGAGTCATGAAGTCACTTTGTAATTCACCTTACTTTAGATTCTTACCTCCAGCTCCTTACAAAGTTTTTAAATGTGTCTCACAACTCTTGCCATCTCATTTCTCATGAATATCTCACTGCATCACATCTTTTCTGGCATCTTCTGGTTTAGCACTGCTGCACTCTGATCTCTGGCAAGATTCAGGAAACAAGTTTTCATGCCTCACTTTAGCAGCATCTTGCCAACCACGTCTCATTGACACAAAGGTACTTTGGGTCTACCTTGCTCTAACACTGCCCTCCTTCCTTTAGTGTAGTTTTAAAAGTAAGGGCTTCCCTCTCTGGACTTCTGATGTATTTGTATTGCCAGCACTTGTCTGGGAGAGGAATAAAAGCAAAACTGTTGTTGGGGTGTAGTTGCTTAATGATTTGCCCAGCAGCTAAAAGTCTGACTTGCCCAAGGGCAGTGCTTGAGAGCAGTGCACAATCTGTCTGCTGATAGAAATCTCATTGTAGGGCAGACACTTATTTTAATAGTGAACCAAATTAAAGTGGCATGTGCAGTTTTATTGCTGAGATTTTATAATTTCTAAAAGCTGTACTTATTCTCTACAGGTGTTATGTTTATGTGGTGCTTGGCTCTACTGTGTTGTAGCAGTTTCACCCAGATCAGGCATGGGGGAATTTATCTTACCCAGCATTAGATGGCTGTAATAAAAGTGTGTACAATGTACAGGGTCACAGCAGGAGTTTTTAAAAGCTGCTGAAGAAAAATGCACATATTTTTGCATATTTCGAGGCAAAGCTAATCTCATTCAAAAATAGATGCCTAAATTAAGTCATAGCCTTACAAAATGCCTCTTTCCTGGGTTTGGCTATAAAGAAAGTTTAGGATTTCTAGCCACAAAATAAATACCTGAAATTAGGTAAGGTGTGTCATATGCTTCCTGCTCTGTTTTCTCAGAGATCTGTAATAGTAATAATAATAATAATAGTAATTAATAATAAGAAGAACAGCAGTTTTATTCTTTGGGACAGTGGACTGTGAAATGGCTTGTATAAATTAGAAAGCATATCTTCTGAACATGAAAAGCAAGCAAAAAGTGAGGACAGAAAGGTCTAAAATACCTGTATTCTTTTCTTAAAACTTTAAATCTGATGGGTTTAGTATTGTGCATTCTAAAAGGTGAACATTATATATTTCAGGGACAGAAGTAAGTCTGTAAAAATGGAGGCTTGCTGTAACCTCCCTTGTAATACCTTTTTCTTTGGTTGTTGGGTTTTTTTATTCTAAGAAAAAATAGAAAATAGAAAGAAACAGCTGAAAGCAAGAAATAGGTGAAGACAATACAAAATCTTTTATATTGGCTTTCTTGTGCCTTTTTTCTTCCTAAATTTCATTCATAAAAGACCTGTTTGTAAGATACAGACTGTGTGCTTTCGTCCACAGCACATTTAACCTTATGTTCTTCGGATAAGAGAACAAATTATGCCAGATTTTCTTTTGCTCTCTATCCTCTAGTTAGAATATCTTTTGTCTAAAAGGATGCAAATGCCGCTAGAAAATTTTCCTTCACCTGGGTAGTTTCCAGTATCTCACATTCTCATTTCTAGTAAGCTCATGCAGCAGTATTTCTTCTCACTAGTGGTGCTAATAGGTTCTCTCTCCTCTAATAGACAGTAAATTTCCATCCTTTTTATATCTCAGAAACTTTCATCCTTCTGCTAAATTATGGTCAAATTGGGCAGTGGGTTCAAGATGGCACACAAATGGCTTTTCTCACTGCATTAGAGTGACAGTATCTGTTATATGTATGTGTATTCTGTTACATTTGTCCCCAGAAACTAATGGGAAGACATAACACATGGCTAACCTAACGTGAGTGCTGTTGTGGCTCCTGCTGTAACACTATAGCTGCTGGTTCTCTGCGGTGCTCATTAGGTTTTGATATGTGAGTTTGTCGCCTTCCCCTTTGTCAGTAACAACAGAGATCAAAAGAGCAGAAAGGAGCAGGGTGAGGAGTGCAGGGAGATACTCCAGTAACCATTTCCCTCCTTTCATTTACACAGTACTTTTGCCTCCATGTGAGATTGCACAAATGTAGTTCCTGGGTTTTTCTAGTAGGCGGGTCAATAAAGAAACAGAGAGGCTTATCTTTGAAGCAGAGTGAAAGCATATGGAGTGGCTGCCTCATTTTTCAAGAATGGAAGAAACTGGAAGGGATAAACCAACCTTCATTTGTCTCTTCCTCCAGTAATTAAGTCATGAATTAATTTAAATGCTTAGATATGTCTCTCTGCTGTTCAGAGGAATGATTTTGTTCACTAGCTTGTGTGCAGAAGTGTTAAGTTCTAAAGGAAATTTATTGCACATTTTGGACAGTTGTTACCTGAGTTGTTACCTTGTTCTGTAGCAGCACCTTGTGGGAAGGAAATCAGACTGCAGTCTCCCACACAGGCCAGCATTCCCAGAAGACAGTTGCTGAGCGAGCATCTGCCATCAATGAGCTGAACACCTTATTTTATTATTGCTGTAGAACTTAGAGGATTCTAGAGTAATAAAAGCCACATCTGTTAGGATGATATACAGAAGGCATCCCAAACACATTTTTATTAATTCTTGATCTTTTTCTCTTGAGAAATAAAAAAATTAAGGTACTATGTTTGTATGCGCCTGAGATGAAATTTCCTCGTATATGTAGCAAATGTATTATGGTTGAGTTCTTTACTTGTTATTTCTTAGTTTTAAATCTTTAGAATCTTTGGATTGTCATATCCAGATAGATACACATCTTACCCAGGATAAAAGCTTGCATTAGCCTCAAAAGACAAAGTAATCTTTAAAAAGAAAGAAAGGTTATAATGATATCTTTATAATTTTTTTTTTCAGGAGGCAATAAACTGAAGAATCAACATTTTCGCTTAAACTGGGCATGGATCTCCTTAGAAAAGGAGTATTACTTAGTAAATGAAGACTCCAAGTATCTTGATGTTGTTCTTAAACGAAGAGGTTACCTGGGAGAAACCTCTTTTATAAGTAAGTTCACTTCTAACCTTTTCAGTTGCTCCTATAAATCACTGCCCGGCCAGTTGATATAATGTATCAATACAACTATTTCATATTACTGCTGTTTCATGCTAAGCGAACTATATTCAAAGGAATGTGTTTATTTATTAAAGAATGTATCTTTTTATGCTATGTAGATGATTTCTTTAGTTATATAGTGAAATTTTCCCTTTTGTGTTTTTTTTTCCTCTTCAATTATTGAATAAACAAACCAAGACACAGTCCTTCTTTCTTTGATTTGATTGATACCACTGTTGATTTGTCTCACAGAATACAGTTCCTGTCCAGATCTTCTTTTCCCTGTATTGAAAAAATACAGTTGTATCAACTGGAAAGACAACAATAAAGATATATCATTTTCCAGGAAGGCTATTGTGATCTGCTCTGACCAGCAGCTACAAGCATTAGGCTCGTTTCCTTCACTCAGTGTTGGCAGTCAACTGAGGCTGATACAGGAGGTGTTGAAAACTGTTTGCAGTGTCTGGGGAGTGAAAAGGTGAAAAAAAGGTTGTGTTGTCACATTCTGCAACCTCACACCTGTTTCTGGCTTCTGGATCTGTTCCCATCCTCTAATGCATTTGCACCAGGGAAGATTATCCTTGTACAATTTCACATTGAAACCTATGGTGAGCTTACACTGCTTAGAGAAAACACTCAATTTAAAGCTGTTTTTGCAGAGATATGTAAGCATCTGCCTGGTGAGTTTCTAGTTGGGGCTTTTTCTGATTAAAAATCTGAGTTTCAGGGAGTAAGATGCACTTGGCATACCTATTTTGGCATGATTTAGGGGATATAGATTTTTGGCATGATTTAGGGGATATAGATCTTTACTAACAGAACCTAACTTAAGACTCTCTTTTGAACAGTGAACTAACTTTGATAATATATTTCTTCTAAAGAAAGAAAACAAATGGAAGAGATAAATTAAATACATTGTTATTGTTCAAATGAATTACTATACTGAATAACAGATACTGATGTAGCTTCAGGTCCTTCAGATAGAGTGTTTACAAAATTTTCTACCTATGGATTCAAGGTCAGTTTCAGAATTGAGCTGACTGAAAATTCGGCAAAACCAGTATAACTTGCCTCTGACTACCTTAATCCTGCAAATGGAATTACAGAATTGGAAAGAACATAAGAGATACTGGGCAAGATGCTTACTGGCCTTTCTGGTCCATATGCAGTGCCAAAGGGGCTGAAGGTTTATAGGATTTATAAAATATTGGCTATGAGTTAGGATGAGGCAGAAGCCTGAAGACAGAAAAGCGAAGTTTATAGGGAAAGGTCTTGTGTTTCAATACAATAAATAATGCAGCTGGAAGAAACAATCAGAGAAGGGAGAAGTTTTTAGGTTCTTTTTGTGAAAACCTGAGAAAAGCCTTTAAGATTTCAGTGGTACTGTGGGATTTAAACAAGGGCAAACGCATGAGTTGGAGGCAGTTCTGAGATACTTTCTGATTTACGTGAGGGTCTGTCAGACAGCCTTAAACTGTGAGTGAAATGCCTGTGAAAATCTGTTTTACAGCAGTCTGAATGTGAGGCTGGAAGGCCTGTGCCACCTCTGTGGATTGAGTTGTTTGAATTTTATCCCATGGACTTGCAGCTTCAACTTCAGTTGAACTTAATGATTGTCATTATGTGAACACTGAAATAAGAGGATAATAGTTTTTAAAATGCTTATTGCAATGGCAATGAGAGCAATGTTTCAGATTTTGCATCTTCTTTCATTTTTATTCAGTATATTTTCCTTTGTGTCTTTGTGTTTTCTTTAGCTTTCCCTTTAAAGACTGAACTCCAGGAGTGGTTTTATTTTTTCTAAGAAAAATAAGTATTTTCTAGGGTTTCAGGCAGGGTGTGATTTAGATGTTCTGGAAAAGAAGAGAGCCCAGAGGGCTTAAAGGAGAGAGAAAGGTCTGTTGTCCCTTTTGGACATCCATAACTGAATTATAACGAAAAGGAAACTTGACTGTAACTTCAGAGAACATTGTGTTTTTCCACCTCTGTGTGTGGCACCCAATATACAACTGATCAAGAGTAATGGATTTAGGTTGAATGTTCTCAGGCTGTGAAAATTACATTTTTCTACCTGTTTTTTAAAGATGATACAATGGGAGAAAAATTACCAGTGATGTTTTTAATGACCTGAAGTCCTGATTTTAACAGGTATTAGCACCAAAGATGGTACTGCCAAGAAAGATAAAGACTTCAGAGGAAAAGCCCAGAAGCAAGTGCAGTTTAATCCTGGTCAAACCTTAGCCACATGGCGAGTAAGGATTTTGAGTGATGGTGAACATGAACATTCTGAGTCCTTTCAAATTGTTCTTTCTGAGCCTGTCATGGCAATTCTGGAGTTTCCTGCTGCATCCACCGTGGAAATTATTGACCCAGGAGATGGTGAGAACTTTTCCAGAACTGCACTGCCAATATATGGTATAACAAAAGATAAACTGGAGGGCAAATACTATGAGTAACAGTGGATACTAAAGAGTATCCACTAAAGAGAGCACTTACCTGTCCTCAGAATATTTCTGACGACAGATTTTGGCATCAGGTAGCCATTTTTCCTCTATCACTTTAAGTACTTGATGAATAGCTAACTCAGGTAGCATGTTTTTATGAAATATCTGCCTTTTTTGTGATACGTTGTATCTAGGGGATTTGTCTTCATTTTAAGTATCACATGTTTTCCATTAAATGTGTTTGCAAACTGGACATAGCTGCAGAGTTGGCAGGAGACTGACTTGATTTACTCTGCCACGATAATTCACGTGGGAGAGGATGGTACAGGAAAATCTAGGCTGCTTGGTCCCAACAAGATTGGGTCTTGGAGCAAACTATTTGCATCAGTTAGGCCTTAATATCAAGCTGAGAAACTCAGTAAGTGTAGCGTTCATTAGACCAAGTGTAGCCCATGTGTCAAGAACAACTAAAATTATCGTTGAATATAAATGAAGAAATAAGCTGACTTTAAAAAGATTTTAAAAAGTAGTAGAACATGCTCTGGTTGCTTTGCATCTTCTCAGCTGCATCCAGACACTTGAATCCGTGGGCTGTGGTCACACAGAACTGTCCTTAAGAAACGTTTTAAGTCTTGGACAAATGTAACAGCTTGAATTATATAGTCCTCCCTAACTAACTTTTGAAGAGAGTTGGGCATGGAAATTATCAGAGGTGTCTTAGCTCCTAGTTACAAATGCAAGTTAAACCAAAGCTTATCTCACATCCATATTTAGTCACAAAGAAAAACAGTGCTTAACTTGAAAAGCAGCATGTATGAGACACAGAAATAACTTGAAAATATGTTAAATTTCTTTGTAGTTTCTATGATCAGTAAGATAGCAGAATTCAAGGTAATTGGCTGAGTCTTCTTTATTCCAACAACAATATTTCATATTTCTTACATTAAGATAAAATTTTTACAGTTCTAGAGAATTTGTATTAATTATACATAAAGTGACGTTGCATAGGAGAAAATCAAAGGCATACAGCTACAAATCAAGGGATAGCTGCAGGAAGATTAGAGAGAGAACTTTGAGGGGAAGGACTGTGTTACCTAACAGTCTTTTGAAGCTCAGCGTTTACCAAGTTCACTGAATAGGAAGCATCAAAAGTTTTATTCTGCTTCCAGTGAAAAAATCGTTGATTTTAATGGTCTAGCTTTAGGATCAAAATCGTGAGCTAGATTGGAAAGTTGTACCAACCTCTTGGTGTATGGGACATTAGTTAATGTTTTATTCCAAATATAGATTGCATAGGGATGGGTTTTTTTATACTGGCTACCATGGTGTAGCGCATTCTCCTCCAAGCTTTTATGTTGTTCATAAGGTCTGTTAAACTTTTATAGTGCTATTTTACTCCTAGCTGAATAATTATGAGAGAGAAAGAGAGAGAGAGAGGAAATGGAATGAATCAGATTCTTGCGTGTTTTGGAAAGTTAGAGTTTTTCATTTTGCCAACTAAATTCTGAAGGGAGAAATAAAAGGAAAGAAATGGGATTTTTTTTAAGTGCTGCCTTTTGCTTTACTTTAAAACAAAAAAGTAGGGATTTTATATTTTTCATGCTGAATTTTTGTGTTGCCAGAATAGTGAGTAGTCTAGATCTTATCAAACCTGAATGACAGCATTTTTAAGGCAGGCTTTTGACCTTAAGTCATGCTAATAGTAGTTGGAGAAATAAAACCTGGAACATGTTTTCAAAGAAGTCACCTGACAATTTTCAGAACACTGTTTGCCAAAGTACTGTGAAATGATGAAAAATTTGCTTTGTGTTGTCAGCTGATACCACTTAATTTGATATTATACAGAACTACATTCTGTTTGGGTTGCAGTCACAATAATGAAACTGTAAAGGTGCTTTATTATTATGTGCATAGCCACCTTTTGTTCTCGAGTTTTTGAGATAACAAGAACAAAATTGATCCTGAATCCCAGTAAGAACATAAAACCCAGCAATCTGATTATATGAATATAAAATAATGGAGGAGTTCAGAATGCATCCTGGTCAGTTTTTGCCCTGAAAAACGATCTGATGTTCTTTGGTATGACACATTTTAGGGTGCGATTGCTCCTCAGACTTCACTGGCTGTATTGGCTGGGTCTCCTTTGAGTAAAACAGGAGTGTAACCAACTCAAATCAAACGTCCAAGTCAGCATAAGATGTCAAGAGCTCAACATAGCTCCTCAATGCCAAATTCCAATGCCAAATACTAAGAAACTCTACTTCTCTCACCCTCCAGGTTTTACTTACAATTTAGTGGCTTTGAAAATAAATGCAAGTTATTTGTTGCACTTTAGGATATTCAGAAATGCTCTTAGCTAATATACAGGTGACTTTATGAGCTTCTTTTCTTTGCAGAATCAACAGTCTTTATTCCTCAGTCCACCTATACTATTGAAGAAGATGTTGGTGAGTTATTTATTCCAGTCAGAAGAAGTGGAGATGTGAGTCAGGAACTGATGGTCATCTGCTACACTCAACAAGGTAGTAGAATCTACTATGGAGTTAAAAAATGGCAAGAGTGGAAAAGAAACAGAAATTTTAAAATATTTATTCCATCTATTTTATAATGAAATTGTTTACAACTCTGTTAATTACTTTTTCATCTAAGTATCTTCAGTTTCAACTGGAAATGTATTAATCTCTGCAATCAATCTAAGAGTATTACTGAACGCAGTTTAAAAATCATCATGGAGAGGTGAAGAGGATCTGTGTTCTTAATATTTTTGCAAGATTTTACATACAGCCCCATATATCTGAAAGTTATGATCACTGAAAGCACTGCAGTGATTGCCCAGGCTTTCCTTCACTTGTTTTGTCTTGAAAAAATAATACAGAATAATATTGCTTAATTGCCATACTTCTCCTTCCTCTGCCTTTCAGTCTAATTATATGTGTGCAGGGCATGGGGTTTTACTTTTATTTTTCATCTGGAGGGCTGAAGCAGTACTTTGTGTAAAGTGATCTGGAATCCAAATAATTTGTTTTCATTACATTCCATCAGTTCTAGTCCGCTGGTATCTTCAATATGGGTAAAATACACTAAGGGAGTTAACTGGTAAACCTCACAGGGACTATTTTGTCAGTCTGTCTCTTGTGGTGGACAATATTCTGTCTGACTGAAAAGGTGCAAATGATTTGAAGAACCACACTCTTCCATTGTATCAGATACAGAAGTAGTTTGTCCATGGATCTCAGAAGCAAGTCCATGGGCCTCTGACCTTGTCCACAGCCCATCTCACCACCAAAAAGTAAAGAGAAATTAAAAGATAATGAAAATAAAATTCCGCCTCTGTGAGTAGATCATTAGAACCATACTGTGTATAGTGACTGTTTTCCTTTTATGCCACAGGAACAGCATCTGGCACTGCCCCAACCTCTGTACTTTCCTACTCTGACTACATATCCAGGCCAGAGGATCACAACAGCGTTCTACGTTTTGACAAAGATGAACGAGAAAAAATGTGTCGGATCGTCATCATAGATGATTCCTTGTATGAAGAGGCTGAGACCTTTGATGTTTTGCTGAGCATGCCCATGGGTGGAAGAATTGGTGCAGAATTCCCAAGCACTCGTATTACCATTGTGCCTGACAAGGATGATGGTAAGATATCATATAATTGAAGTGATATTCCCAATTCAGGACAGAAACTACAAATAACATCACGTTCGAATCAGCATGTAGGAAATAGGTTTTGTTTTTCTTCCTGCTGGTTAAAACACATGCTCCCTCCACCTTGAGATGAGAAAATACTATTGGAAAGCTATGCAGGTTTTTGAAAGTATTTAGTATTGATGTTTTGTTGTTTGAGGAAATCACATAAGCTGTGATTCAGAGCAAGGAGCTGCAAGTTTCCCTTCTGTCACATTAATAGACGTAATCCAAGATGTCCTCTTGCATGGGCAGCCTTGTTTCTGTGATTCTGAGGCTGTGTCCACAAAGCCTTTGGGCCCATTCAATCATGCTGCAGAGGGCCCCATTGGAAGCCCTGATGGGGCAGAAGCCGTCTAGCAGCTCCTAAGAGGCAAGCTCTTGATTTGATGCTGCATTTAAATTTCTGCCTAGATGTGTCCATGTATGCTTCCTTTGTCCTTTTAATAAAGCAAATATTCAAATGACTGTAATGTTGCTTTTGAAAAAGCCTCAATAAGGAAACGCTGACAGAATTATGTCATTTGTTCTACTGGTTAATAGCTTTGAGATACTACTTTGAAAGGGAAACGTCTGGTGGCAATTAGAAAAAGATGTGTGACTAAGGCAGAGTAGAATCACCACACTTTATCACCAACTGCTTTCAAAAATACCTGTATTATTGCTGCCTCAAACCTCTCCTTTAATGCTTCAGCATTGGTGTGACAGCTCTTTTTCTAGGAGAAGTAGCATAAAAGCTTCCTGGTACAATTGCCTTCATTTATGCATGGAGTTAGGAGACTGACACCTCAACTATAAATTCTGTGATAGGACTACTGATAAGTTATTTTAGTCCTCTCTGTGAGGCCATAAACCATCTATTGTGACACCATCATATTTCCTAAAGACTAATGGGAGGAATTACATAGTACAGTACTCTTTGAAAGTCTGATGCCAAAACAGACCATTACTATCAGCACAGTGATTTCTCTCTAGGTAAGGATACAAAAGCTCTTAAAGGCAGGAAGTCCACGCCCATCTAATTGCCTCATAAATACTCAGTCTGCCTGAAATTTCTCGCCTCTAATCCTGTGACAGAGGTGACTTTGTTTTCTCTGTGGAGCACTTGAGTAATCATATAGTGTTAATGACTACAAAAGGGTGATAAAACATTTCTTGTAAAGTAAGAGATCCTATATTGAATGCAAGCCAAAATAGAAATCTTCATCTGACTTTGTTATTACAGAAAATACAAATTTATTCATTTAGGGATGTCTACAACAGTTTGATTTGTCTGAATAATTTTGGTGAATTAATGAACTTTAAAGTTTGTACATATAAGAGTATGGAATATTTGGAGAGTAGCTATTAAAAATATATATTCATGAAGAAGCTGATTACCCAAATTTTGAAGGTGTTCTGACTCCTTAAAATATGTATGAAGAGTGTGGGATGGAGAGAATGATTCCAAGACATTATTAGTATCAGAGATGAGCTGAAATTAGACCATCTAACTTTCGTGGGAATCTCAGTGACTCCTAGTCACAACACAGTATAAAGCTTAACATTTTATGAAACTCACAGAAAATATTAGGGACGTTAGTGAGAAATCTCCTTTAACACTGGCATTGTAAAGCAGGAGAAGTAATTTTGTTTGTGTACCACTTTTCAGTTTTAAGCTTCTGCTTTCATGAGCACAAATTGCCTTAGTGCTACAAACTTTCATACACAAATTATTTTAACAAAGAATGATCTTATGGAATTTATTTAAAAAGCTGGGAAAGTGTTTGGGAAATTAGAATAGAATATTTTCATTATGTAGCAACTGAAATAATCTATGTTTTTTGGTAGTAGTAAACAATATTTGGATATTGAAAGATGAGGAGTCTTTGAAGGATAGATTTGCAACCTTTTTTGCAAACATTCATTTGTCTTTTTGCACCCAAAATGGTGCATATGTGATATTCAAAATGAAGTAACAGAACTCCTTCTTAGCTTTCTGTATCATTGAAAGAACTCTCACAAAGAATTCCAGAACATGCAAAAACTTACCAACAATTCACTTACCAGGAAAATTTCCTGCCACATCCTTTTTAGTTTGTGTAGAAATATAAAGCATGGCAACAGAAAAGTCTTATATGTTTTGTTTCATCTGAGATCTGTTGCACTGTCTGTTCTATAAAAAGCAGAGTAAAGATTTCAAAGATAAATTATAAATTACACCTTGCATATTTATTTATGCATTCCTATACACATACAAATATATATGCCGGCACTTATTTATGTAATATGAGCAATTTAGCACCTTGGCAGTCAAGATTGCAATCCTATATAAATAAGCAGGGGATTTTAAGCAGCATTGGTTATTATTGTTTGCAGTGCACAAAATTAATGTCAATAAGTTTGAACAGTGTGGTATGTGAAAGAAGAATAATTTTCTTTAGCTTTTAACAATATAAATTTATTAATAAAATGTCTAAGATAAGAGGTTGATAGAAGCTTTAGCACAAATAAATAATAGCCTATCAGCTGTAGTAATGCTAAATTCTCTGGTCCACTTTATTCTCTATTTCACATCTACTGATACATTTTTTTCTCATTTTTTGTTTAAGTTCATCTTCTACTTAACAGAGTTTCTTTGGACAAATGTCACAGTATGTCATTAAGTGATGTCTCCAAGTACTGTGACTGGATTAACATTATGCTTTGACTTCTTCAGGTCAAACAATAGAAAAAGCAAAGGTCAAAGTTTAATAACATGAGACGTTTAACTACATGAGATCTTTCCTATGGAGCCCAAGTCAGCACTAGCAACATTGCCTTGTGTCCTCTGGCATTCAATATGAGTTGATTAGGAAGCACTCACCTTCAGCACCTACCATCCAAGTTTTTTATTTCTAGAGGGTACCCTTAGGGTGTAACTAAAATGTCATAGTTGCTGCATAATCATGACAATAAAAAAAAGTAAGGGACATGCTCAACTTTCTAGTGAACTACAGTGTATGCACTGAATTCCAGGCAATTGAAAAGTTGAATTGGGGATTATACAGTTGGGCTGTGCTGCCAAAGCAAAATCTGGGGGGCGGGAATTATAGTATGTAGAACAGGCACTGGTATATTTATATATTGTGAATGGTGATTTTCAAATTGGTGCTGCTGTTGGGACATTTCCTAATTTGGAAGGGACTTTTCCTGATAGGTACTGAAGTTAGATAGAAAAGAAGAAAAGTATTAAGTTAATGAAGTAAGCAGCAGAATAAGCTTCACATGGAGATCTTGGATTCAAAGTTACACCTGCCACTACAGTTAAAGCACTAAAAAGTAAAGACATGGTTTGTTTGAGTCAGACGTGATAGTTACTAACCAAGAACCATGGAGGAAAAGCATGCCGGGGTAAGACCTGTACAGATCATCCACTTCTGAGGTGGCACTAATCTCACTTGGTATTAGCCTCTATAGCTTTAGACATCTGATTCAAGTAGGCTATACCAGGATTCTTCTATGATTAATGAAAAGAGAGGTGTACTCCCAGGAAACCTCCCATCCTGGGATAAGTATCTAAACTGTTGAGATCAATCACGTGGGGTACCTGGTGCATCTGAGTACACTGATTTATGGCAGTAGATATAAACCCTACCTCAGAAATTTAATTTGCCAGTCGATACAAAGTTGTGAGCACTACTGGGCATGAAGGAAGGATTTTTTCCAATTTTGCCTTGAAACCATATATGCTATGAAATGCCATAAACCAACCAATGTGTATATAGCTATATATATAGCTTCATAGAATAATTATGAAAATTACAGAAAATTCTAAAATAATCTGTTTTAAATCTAAAAAACAAATGCTGAAGAGTGTTTCAATAGGTATTTAGAAACTCAAGCATTTTCCATACTGATGTGAAATTAAGTTACAAAATCTAGCCAGAACTGAAGGCCTGAACTACTCCATGCATCTCAGGGATTTGGGGGATGAAGAGAAAGGCCTGAAGAATTTGAGGTCAGTTGGTTGGTTCAGGACATATCTATCCTGTGTGGAGAGCACAGAGTTCAGCATAAAGCTCGTTTGAAGGAGGCACTCTACATAATAGATAAATATTATTCATCTAGGAAAAGGAAGATGAGATTAATGTGCACTTTTCATTCCTCTTGGAGAGAGGAATCCTGGAATTTAGTCTAAGACTCACGAAAACACTCAGACCCTAGTCTTCCATGGAAATGCCTTAATCCTCAGGCACTTAGCAACCAAGCTAGATCAACCTGGAAATGCTCTCTGTTTTTCCAGCTGAAGCAGTGACTGAAATAATTTCATAGAGAGAGAGGAAAAAATGAGATCTAAGTCTTTTGTTAGTATTCATCTGGGAATGAAGAGCCTGTAATTTTGTTCCATCGCTAACAGTGGTGCTGCATTGTGTGCAACAAGTCTGATACAAAATGCTTTAACAAGGTTTGAGTCAAATTTCTCCTTTTTCATAGTCCCAGTATTTTGACTGCTGTCCTAATTTAGATTCTTTTTTAGTTACTTGGCTTTTTTGTTGTGGGCAAATTTAAAATTCTTGATTTGTAATTGCATATGGGAACCTAAAGAGAAGAGGTGTGGCGAATGCAGAGCTGTAAGTTTTGCACCTAAGGGGGAAATACTTAAAAATTGTTTTGTTTGCCACAAGTATTTTTGTGAGTGACTGTCTCCCCATGAGATTTTAATTCCATGCTACTGTATTTAGTGTTGCCATGAGAGCGCACAGCCTTACTGCCAGCCTGAAAAACAGTCATCCTGCCTTAGTGGAATTGTTGAAGCCTCACGCTGTTCACAGCAGGAAGTACATTAAATACATTTGTTCCACTTCATTCACATTAGATGGGCAAGAAGCTGCTCAAACTTCTTCTTGGCATTTCTACATCAAGGCTGGGAAAGAAAAAGACTCGGGTTCATGTCGGAGGTTTGCTGACCATTATTTTTACACCTGCCCAACAGAATCAATCGCTCATACCATCCACATGATAGAGGATAGAACTATCTGGGAATATTTTACAGATGAGTAAACTGGATGGTGGTATCCTAATGCAGAAAGGCAATGTTAGAGGTCAAACAGAAAAGATTAATTATTTAGTCTTCTGGAGATTTCTTTAAAACACTTGCTGTCACTTTTCTTACACTTAATTAAATTTTGAAAATCCTTAGACGATATTCTGGAAATCGGTAGCCACTAACACTTGCCCAACTGCCTTGGAGTAAAATAAAGTACAAATTATGTCAAAAAGTGCATATTAATGTTTACTATCAATAGCCTGAAAAGTCAGTGCTGCAATGTTACATTATAAATAAATGCTTTGCGTTGGCTCCTAGCAGGCAGACGGTATGAACTAACTCTCAGTGTATGTGTACTGAGCCAAATTTACAGCTTATGATAAATAAGTATTTTATTAGTGACATAGTTTATCAGAGGAACGTCCTTATCTCACAAGGCTAGTTGGAGTCTCCTTATTTCCATTGGTCTCCAAGGCAAGCAGTCAAATGTGTCTTTCTCTCTTTGCCAGTAGATATGCCAGACCTTAAACTCAATGGGTGGTTGATTGATCTTGGTAGTTAACATCTGCTAGTCTATTTGTCCAATTTTAATTACAGTCTGAACACTTCAGGCAGAGCATGCCCACTGTTACGTTACGGACTGGAGTCATGATTTGGCCAACTCTCCATCACCACTCTCTGGAGATGGCTAAAATAGTGAACTAGTTCTTTTTTCCTCTGTACATCCATCTCTGACTACTTTCTCCTTTTTATGGCTTTACAGTGCTTGTGGTTCTGATGCCTCTGGCACTTCTGTGTAGCTTTTAACTTCTTTTGTCCTCTCATTAAGTACAATCTCTGTATGACTCCTCCCCTTTCTCCAGCCTGTGGCAGGTGGCCAAGTTGGCAACTAATCAAGGGAAAAAATGGATGACAGCCAGCTCATGACACATATTATACTCCCAGTTTTCTTTACTAATAGCTTCTTATTATCACAGTTCAACAGAGTGAAAAATGTTCAGTTTATGATGATAGCTTTAAAGATTTTGGAAAGTGCCTGTTTGCTGCCTATCTCAGAAATAAATTAATGTCATACCTTGCAGTAGGACATTCTATAGAGTAGCCAGGCACGTTTATGATTTGCTTTCTTAACATTATTTGTTGTTTACAGTTTATTATGTATGTGTGTCCCATTTTAAGAATATGTGTGTGTATGTATGTGTGTCAACTACAGATGTTGGATTAATCTTATCTTTTTTCAATAACTAGATATATAGTTCAACCTTATCATCTAGGCTTCTTGATAGGTGAGGAGGACAGAACACGGCCTCCAGACAGTACTTTGTCACACCTGTTTCAGATGGCTCTTTTACAGCAGAGGATGCAGCTGGTGGAGCACAAAGCTCTTCAGCCTTCACTGCTGCATGTTTTTAAATGGGTTGCTTACACATGCATTATTAAACTTCTATGTGAATTGCAGTAATATTTCGAGGAGAGTGTTGAAATAGAGAAAACTTTTAGGTTTGTGTTCAGACCATGATAAGCAGGAGGCACGAGATTATATGAACTGTAGAAAAAATTATACTTTCTGTTAAATTTAGAGTGAGTTCAATGAAGTGGTGTTCTTATGTGAACTGATATTGCATCCCAGAGCCTAATGCATTATTGGTTTGTGATAGTTCACTCAAGAGTACATTGAGCTGCTTTCTCTTCCCTGTCTTGCTGTGCCATATTGTATTTTTTATGGCATTGGTCTTTGTACTGTAGATCTTGCATTTGTTATACACTGTTTAGAAATGTAATGAATACCTAGCAAACCATTCTAAATTACTCATTTGTTTGTTGTTGGATATAGTTGTAGGGAGTGAATTTGTATGTTTGTATGACCTAGTGAGTGCTTTGTATGTTTTACAATTTGGATAATCAAATTGAGTAGGATGTCTTGGTGCATTCAGTTTTCCTAAGGTTTCTTCAATCATCTTCCTTCCTCTGAATCTCCTCATACTGAGACTTTGCCTTTTTGCTCATAGTCTTTAAAGACCCAAAAGATACTGACCACTGTAACCACTGTAGCCCATTGGGCTTTAATGCCATTGATTCTCCTTTTGAACATGTAAATCCTCAAAAGATAAACTCAGTTACTATCTCACTTCACTATAAGGACCTCTTTTCTCTCTCACACAAATGGAATCAAAAGTCCAAGAGACAGAATTCAAGAAGTTTTAACATACAGAAGAGCATATTTTCTTTAGTTAGAGCTCTGCTTTTGTGGTCTGACAAGTCTGGCTGTTGCTCTATTTTCACTGTCTTCTCTGCCAACTCCTATCCTACAGTAGCCCTGGTAAGGGGATCTCTTGCATACTTTTCTTCTACAGCTTTGGTGAGCTAAATATGTTCTGATTGTATGTGGACAGAAAAGCCTATAAGCAATGCCTTCCACTGGTTAAGCAGTTAAGCACACTCAACATAACTAGCATTGTCACTGAATTGTAAAAGTACAAAAATCAAAAGTTGTATCAGCCAGAAATGGCTACATACTGTATCTTTACCTAGCCTGGTTTCTAAAATGTTGCTGAACTTCCATTTCTGTTTGTAGCCCTCATTGTTTATCTGATGTGTGAATCACTGGCTGTAAGCTCCTTCAAGCTTGTGAAAACCCTTGTGTGTGTTATATGTAAATGCTGCTGCCAAGCCTTCCCATTTATCTGTCTGCCTCTGTTTCAGCAGTTTGTTGAGAATTTGTTGCCAATCCCGTTTCCCAGGCCTGTTACATAAAAATAATGTAATTCATTTTAAAAATAGAGCATGTAGAAGATTCTGAGTTGGTTTCATGATCTCTGGGAGGTATAGCCAGTTGGAAAAAGGTATGTGAAATTCAGATGGTTGCTGTAGGCAATATGATGATGTTTGGGTGTGTCCCCAGATTCCAGTGTTTGTTTTTTTCATCTGTTAGTCTTTATATTTTTATTTCCATTGGTAAATGAGGCAATTATCTGATTATGGAATGGTTTAGGCAAATGATTGGAGCTGATATACTTACAGCAGGAAAAATCTTTTGGCCCTGTCCTCAGCCTTAACAAAGGAAAAACTCCTCCAATACCAGTAATAGTTCCAGCGATATTAAGGTCTATAGTTTATATCCTAAAGGGGTGTGTGGAAGAATCATAATAATACTACTTTACTAATAAATGTTTTGATGTATATGTTAGTTCACCAATATATGAATTTGGTGTTTTGGAAAGGTGGCAATATTTCTGAGCAAACCAGCAAAGGTAGATTAATTGCTTCAAAGGAAGGTCACTTATTAGAGTCAATCTCACAGAACAGCCTTTCTGCTAACGTGCCATTTTTAGCTGGGAAACCATTTAAGACTGCTTATTACTATCTTATACATAATAATTAACTAATTTTCGAAAAATTCATTTTCATTTTAAAGGCACACATCTTCAATGAGTTGAGCTGCAGCTTGGCCTCATACATTCAGATGTCTTTATTCTCCATTGTTCAGGAATACTCTGTAGCTCATCAAGCTGTTACTGAATCATTTATTTTTGCCATTATTATTGGCAGCCTGATGTGAAGCAAAACCAGAATTATCTCTGTTCTCCAGGCTACAAAGAGCACTTCAGGCTGTCAAGAAGGAAAGAGCAGGTGATACACCCAGAAGTGGGGTATCGCTGTAGCCATCTCCCTGCCACCTCAGTCTTGTAGCTAGAGCTGCAGTCTGCTTCCTTTAGTGCGCTACTTTGCTCACATTTGAGTTTTGCTTATTGATGTAGCAGAGAATGTAGATATAGTCTCCAAGCCTGCAAGGCAGGTGCTGCTTGTGATGGTACTGTATCTAGAGAAACTGAAGCATGGATGCACTTTAACACAAAGGGTGAGTTAAAATGTAAAATGTTATGCTAAATTAGTTGTGTATCATAAATTAAATGTGAATCATATGTAATGTTGCTGAAATTACTACTGAAATTATAGGGTTAAGTTGCATAAAATGAGAGTAATTAAGTGATGAGCCAGTCTAATCAATATATGGCACTGCCATTGTGGATTAAAAAAGAAACCACAATTTCCTTACAAAATCAAGCTGTGTTTGTTAAAGGTTGCATTAATTTAAATCTGTCCTATTACCTGTTATAGTATTTGCAGTACTGTTTAAAAAAACCTTTTAAAGTCAATAGACAGAAATGAGCTGTTGAGACAAATGGAAAAGCAGACATTATTTGCTTAAGATAATGTCTGTGGCAATTTGGCTGAAGCTGGCAATTTTGATTCTGAGGGGAATTTACTTTATGATTGCAAAAGTTATGACAACAGGGCTAAGAAGATGAAAGCTGTTAAGATTGCAACATATGAATTTGGAAAGTAATTTGTTTTGATCACATCAAATAAAAAGCTATTGGCATTTGCACAATAGGTACCTGCTACAGAACTGAGCCTTGACTATAATCTTGACCCCTGCTTCTACAGCATTCAGTGAAAATAAATGACTTGGCAAATTAAACTCATTGTGCTAAATGCAAGCTCAGTTGCTTGCATAGTTTCAAGTGTGTGTAAATAGCTGCAGAATGGTGCTACCTAGTTTCAGATTTTAAAGTCCTCTTTGATATTGTTTTAGTATAAAATTTTAGTAATGGACAGTTTCTCTGAGCTTTTCTTTTGCCGCTATTAACACGCATATGTGAGAGAGATTTCAGAAGTTCACCTTTACTGCTATTAAACAGTAAATGCTCATGCCTTCTTACATTTAATTTAACTCTCATTCTTAACTGGTCTACCTACAGCTCACTCACTTCATGTTTGTAACATTGGAATCTGTTGTGTTACAGACTCAGCAGATCAGTCCTTTAGTGCCAGCTGTGATCCTGAAATGCAAGTAGGCATTGTGTAGGGATGTATATGTTGCCTCAGTATGAGCCAGATCAGGTCCAGCCATGTCTGGCTGTGTTTGTGTAGTTTTATGTCCAAGTTAATTAGCTGTGCCAGTCATCAGGGCTCATTACTTCAGATTCATCATGGCCCTAGCATGTCCACACTGTACCAGAACAGTCTTTTAGGTTTGCAAAGCACTGGTTTGCACCTTCTGCATTATCACAACAGACTTCTGCTAGCTCTAGCAACTCATAATGTTCACATCATAGTCTTGTTTGTACTGTTCATGGAAAGGAGGAAGGCAAAAGCTTTTAGGAATAAATAGTTTTAACACTAGAAAGGATGGTTTCTCCTGGTTCCAGTATCTTAATATGTCAGAGTGGCATGTCTGTTTTCTTGCATTATTCCTTTCCTCCTGAGAATATAAATGTGTGTGTGTGTGCATCACTGGCAGCATATATCACTGAAATTCAATTAAGTTTTAAGCCTTATCAAGGTGTCAGCATAAGACAGCATTCTTTTGTGTTTGTCCTAAATACCCTGCTGACAGGGGTTTTTTATAAACAACTTACTCTTTCTCAACGTCTCCCTAAAGCAGTTTATAAGGATATAATTTTAAAAAGCAAAGCCTCTTTGGAAATAAACGTTTTTGTGCTATCACACTGATTTGACGATATACTCTCAAAGTTAGGCATGTTCCTAACAACATGAGAAGTGTGCTTGTTTTCCTGCTTGATGGCTGACTAGTGCTGTAGTTGAGATATGCCTCTGACTCTGTAAGCACAAGGACAAGGCAGAGTTTTCATTTCTGTGCCAAGAAACCTGGGACTAAAGCTCCTAACCTTTCTCCTCTGATTATTGTAACTTCATGCCAGTAAAATCTGTGGGTCTGAACAAAAAAATCCTTAGAAAACTTCCTCTTATTTCTCTAAGAGGAACCATTAAATTTGCAGTAGTCTCTCTTCAGAGTGATTACTAGATTAAAGGTCTGCTGTAAGTGAGCCTGCAGTCATTGAGCAGAGTGTTTTCCAGACATGACCTGAGACAGACAATGCTTCCCCTGTTAGGAGCTTGGCTTTGCTACTTCCCCTGGGGAGCTACTAACACAGCTTACAGGAAATGAATTTAGAAAACATTTGTAAGGATTTGTTTCCTAAGATGGGTAACCATGCAGAATGTGTCTTTCATTGAACATACATACCTCAGAAAGTGTGAAAAACCCACTCTGATGTCTAAGGCAAGCTAGTCGAGGGTTTAGATATTTTTTTGTTTAGCTGTGACTACAGGAATGAACAGTGTATGAGAATTCTTCTTCAGCAGCAGTAAAGCAAGCAATAGGATAATGCTATAAGAAACAAACAATATTTTATGCCTTCCATCTAGTTTAAGGCAGATCATCTAAGTTCCCTATGTAGCCAGTAAGTAGAAGGGAATGATTCCACACCTCCTCAGATTTTTCTGATTGCGGTGAGTGAGCCATTCTACCTGTCCTCCTGTATGCTCATTGTGCTGGGAAATCTGGAATGGCCTATCTTTGTTCTTGCAAACTGAGAGCGTGCAGGCTGCATGTGAGTACCTCTCACTTAAGTGCTTAAAATGAGGTGCAGCCAAGTCCAGATCAAGTTCCGGAGCCATTGGGACATAAGAACAAGATAAGACTTGGGAAAGTGTGCTGAACTCTAAGCATACTTGTTTAAGAAATGACATGTATTAGAACTGATACTTTATTTAAGTGCCTTTATCTAACTACTGGCACATTAATAACCATTTGGTCTTAGTAGGCATTCTGTATTTTTATTGTCCAGAGGCTGGGAAAATCTTTGTCCATCTTAAGAATTTGAAAGATCATTGTATGTCTGAAATGACACATTGCTTTGCATATCTAATATCCAGTGCTTCAGTATCCCTGTAAGTAGAGCTCTCGTCAAAGTTAATAGTTGTTACACAAAAGGTACAGAGGGTGTATCCTGTTCACCTATTAAAAATGTTTCAGATATGATCTTAGCAGTCTAAGTATAATAACAACTACTGACAAGCCAGCCTCTACGGGCAAATAAAATAAGATCAATCTGTGTCCATCTGTACAAATACACACATGTCTAAATACACATACTCTTGAATTAAAAAAAAAATAAAATTGGAACTGACAACGTTTTCATCTACCAAAGTTAGACTTCTTCCAAGTTTCTCTTTCATCCTGCTAAGGTTGATGACTTTGATAATGCTCAAACAGGTCTATGAATCTGCACTATTTTTCAGTTCCATCCATTTGTTGCATCATTTCAGTTTTAGCAGATAAGTAGAGAGGCAGCTGAAGTTGTTTCAATGATGAGGAATATTAAAGGAATACATTTGTTTGTTTTTTTTATTTTATTAGTTGTGAAATACAGAAAGATCTTGAATGCAGAAGTGAAAATTCTTTTATCCGAAACTTGCAATTTCACTCTTGAATACAGTTCCGAAATGCTTATTAACTGATGCTTTCTCAGATGAAGTTTTGGCTTAGTAATAACTAAGTAAAAATTTTATAATATTTCTGGTTAGTTTTAATTAAGTTGATGTTTTACATTGTTCAGCAATCTACCAGAAGAGATTGTTGCCATACACTGTGGTGATTCTTCAATTCCAAAACATTCATTCCATTTAATAGAAGTCATAGCTTTTGCATCCGACATATAAAAATCTGAGTTATGGAAATGTTGGGCCCAGCTTCCACTTACCATTAAAAAGGATTTATGTCTCCTCCTTTGGGTAAGATGTACCTTTTCTGCATGCAAGGCATAGCTCTGTAGAGCCATAAACTTTTCTGGTAATTTCCTTCGAATCTTTTGCTTTTTTCCTACGGCTGGTGAAGGGGAAGTACCCATAGTGCTCCTCATAGAGCACTGAGCAATTCTCGTGTTCTTTGTCGACTGAATTGAAGTTGGCCATATGCTGTGTGGTATTTCAAGTACATTTGTGATATTGTAGCCTCATGATCCTAATAAATTCTCACAAGACAGCATAAGAAAATTGTGATGAAGTGCGAGGAGAGCTTGTGTGGGTCTTTCTACACTTGTGGGAGGTAGCTGTGATTTCTGCTGTGCGGTGGGAAAACTGAAGCACTGGCTGTGCATGATTAATCTTGCATGTTTGAAACAGGAATGGAAAGGATGGAAAAGGGGAGATGATATACATTCAGGATGAATCTGGGATATATTTTTAAGGCTGTTTACTTTGTGAAATTACTGTGGATAGGAAAACTGGAAAAGGGAGTCAAAAATGAAATTAAACAATGTGTCTTTTAAGTGGAATAGCTCTTAACCTCCTTTGCTTTTTGCACTTCTTTCTTATGAACTGTGGAACTTCAGTATTAAGATAAAGACTCTTCACATTTCAGTTTACATGAAGTAAGATTGATTTTGTTTTAAATGCTAGATGTGGGGGAACTAAAATTAAGTATTTGCCCTTTTAGTTAGCTGGAAAATGTTACCAAGAGTAGCTCCAGTTATATGTCATGTTCCAGTCTGGTTTTAGCAACAGGAATCTGTGAGAACATTCGAGTTAATGTTTCATTATCTGTATTCACCTTTGTATGTTTGCACCAAAGTGAAAAATGACAAGAATTTTCTGGCTTGTGCACAGGATTCAACTGAAACAAGTTTGATGAGATACCACATTTGGTTTTGCACGCAGATTCATACATGCTGACACAAAAAGTTGCAGATGGAGGAGGCAAGAAAAAGAACACAGTGCTCCTGTAACAATTGCTATCTAAAACCATACAAACCAATACTTGAAAAGAAGCCAAATATAGTTAGAAGAATTCTAAACCTTAAAAAAAAGCTTTATTTCACTTACTGAAATGATCTAAGTGCTCTCCATTGTTTAATGTGGATTTTATGGTCTTTAACTTCAGTGTAAGGTCATTTATGGACATTATTCTTCTTTCACTAGAACCAGCATTCTACTTTGGAAATGATGAATACTATGTTGATGAGAGTGCTGGCTACATAGAGGTCCAGGTCTGGAGGACTGGAACCGATCTGTCCAAAGCTGCCTCTGTTACAGTGAGGTCTCGCAAATCTGAGCCAGTAACTGCAGAGGGTGAGTTATTGTTTTGCTCTAGTTTCATACTGCTACTACACTGCACGTGCTGGTACACATTGCTGGCATGTGCTGCTACATTTCACAAGTGTGAGTTCAGTGGGTCTTGGTACAGTTTCAACCACATAAGATGAAAATTGTATGTCTCTTGCTCTTAGCAGATCTTTTCCTCTGAGAAAAAATTAGGTAGTTACAGAATTTCAAAGGAACAGGAGTAGGAGCAGCTATGAAGTACAGCACTAGGAGAAATGCCTTTAAATCCTCATGTAAAGACTGCCACAAAGGCAGGTGATTGCTGCCTCGAGAGCATACTCTGGGCACAGTTATGATCACTGGCGGTCTGCTGAGTTTGCTTCTCTCATTTTTACCGTAGGCAATGAGAAATTATTACCTAGCATCCTATTCAGGAACAGGATTGCTTCAAATGTGAGTTTCTTGGATGCTTTGACAGAACCTTTGTCTGCAGAATCAAGTCTTAGCATACTCTATTTTTTTTCACAAAACACAAGAAGTTCCTTAGTTAATGTTTAAACTAAGATTTTCATATAGAGGCAGCATAAAAATTATCTTCCTTAGATGCTTATCCCAAGTGTAACTTTCCTGTTATTTCAGGAATATCTAAACATTATATATATGTATAATATATGCGTAACATAATTGATATAACATATATGTATTTTTTCATTAAAAAGAAAATTATTGTCTGAAAAAATACATGACTGCTCCATTTCTGAACTTACTTTTATGATCTAATGTCTTTATCTAATCTTGAATATTGAAGTAATTTTATTTCTGGTAAAAAAAGTCCTTCCTTACAGTAAGTATCTTCATTGTGCCAGGACCTCTAGGATTAAAAACAGGGAATGTCTCAGCTCTTGGGGTCTCTAGTCTGTTGGTCACAGCATGAAAGCTCGGACATGGCTGGCTGCCTGTAAAACCATAAACCTGGTTCTTGGCCTTACACAGTGCAGCAATGGATCTGCTGCTCTGAGCTGTCAGTCCTGGAATCCTGCCTTAGAGGCTTAGCTCCAGGGGAGTGCAGCAGTACTTTAGGCAAGTGCCCATCTGATGATGGCCTCTAATCTGGCCAAATCTTGTCATATTCACAGAATTCCAAACCTGCTTTCAATTTCAATTGAAATGTTTCCCCCAACGCTTTGTTTCAACAGCTCTGCTGTTTATTCTCACCAAAAATTAATGTTAAAACTGAATCCTTCCCAAAAGTCCTAGATACCTTTAATGCCTCGGTTCCAAGAGAGTGTCATGTTTTAGTCAGTTTCTTGTTTTGTTTGCCTTCTTCTCATTGGCACGTTATGGATTGGTTTGCTTTGCTTAAAAGAAAACAAACCCAGATCAACCTTCCATTAAGACTAAGGTGCCAGACCTCACCTGATATGGTCTGAGCAGAATTTTATTTGTTTGTTTTCCTTTAATTCTGTCAGTCAACTCCTCTGAACAGCAGTTCTTCCTTATAATCAGCTCACCGGCCTTGTCTCCTTTCCTTTTTACATTAATCTCAAAACTTCCATCTTTGTTACAGAATAATATGAAATTTCTTTCCAAAAGACTTTGCTTTGTCTCCAGAGTCTCTCTCAAAGCTTTTTGCTTACTTTCATTTCTCAGTTCAAGCAAATTTCATTAGTTTTTCTGGAATAACTGTTGGTTTACAACAGAACAGAATCAGCCTCATTTTCTCAAATTATCTCAAATTATCATTGACTCAAATAATTGTTAAACAAAAAATTTAATGACTTATTTCATTGTATAGTCCAACTTAAATGACCAAAAGATAGTTTTGCTTTACATAAATGCCAGAATTTTGCAAATACTGAAGTTATAAAGGAAAAATGTTTACCTACAATTAACTGCTTAATGATAGATATTTTTATTTTTAATTACATGTAATGCTATTTTTATCTCTTCCATTGGTAGCTGGAGTAGATTATGTAGGCATCAGTCGTAACTTGGATTTTTCCCCTGGAGTCAATATGCAGACATTTCGTGTGATAATTCTGGATGATCTTGGACAGCCAGTGTTAGAAGGAACTGAGAAGTTTGAGCTTGTGCTAAGGATGCCCATGAATGCTGCCCTTGGAGAACCAAGCAAGACCACCATCTTCATTAATGACTCAGTGTCTGATTGTGAGTAATTTTTTTGTTGTTTTTTACATATTTTACATATTTTGGACATGATGCATTAAGTTGTTTGCTGTTGTCTGGCTGCTTATGTTTCATGTCTGGTGCCGTGTAGCATAAATAAATATGAAATAGTGGAGGGAAGATATGATAACTTCTGCAGTTATACTTTACATGTGCTTTCTTTCTCTGTTTTTCTGCCCAGTACCAAAGATGCAGTTTAAAGAATCTGTGTATGTAGCCAATGAAAATGATGGGCAGATTTCTGCTGTGATATATAGGAGTGGGGATATCCGATACACATCCACTGTGAGATGCTATACAAGGCAAGGTTCAGCTCAGGTAATGATGGACTTCGAGGAACGTCCCAATACTGACAGTTCCATCATCACATTCCTTCCTGGTAAGTTCTTGCTCTTATATTAGAAGCCTTTACTATACCATGATTTCTTTTCTTTTGCTTTGCTTTCCTTTGCTTTGTTTTGTTTTAACTGTGTCTTCTCATAAAGTCATGCTAAAAAGACCACTCTGGAAAACAAATCTGCTTTTTTTTTTCTCCATTAAAAATGGGATTTAGTTGCCTCTATTTTCTTCACTTCTGACTTAGAGGGATAATCAATAAGAACCAAAGGAGTATATTTTCATTTAGGTTCAGCCTGAGTGCCAGGATCTTTTTGATAGCAAAAGCAGATTCAGCATAACACAGTAGAAGCACAGATCTACTGTCAGAAAGGAAACTTCAGAAGTTCTGTTCTTTGTTAAGCAGTTTTTTGGTAAATACATTTGACTTGCACTGAAGTGAGTGGTAGATCTTTCAACAGGTATATAGCTCTCTAATTCCTATTTGAAGTTTTTCTCCCACCAAGGCTTTCCTGAGACTGCTCACCAATATCAGGTACTTAATATCGTCACGCCAGAGATGAAATGCAAATAAATCAAATGTTACTATGTTGAAAGAATATTGCCTAATTCCTTTTACTTGTTCAGAAGGCAGTTTGGTCTTCTAGTCTTTGAAGTTTACATACATGTGATATTTTTTACAAGCCTTAAACAACTGCTGTCATCAGCATGAAGTCCTTGGTATGCCCTTATCACAGAAATTACAACCTTCCTATTTCTGTAGACACATATCATAGTTCTCTTGAAAAAGTGAGTCTTGTCCAGTCTTTATTTAGGCTGGCCTCAGCTTTTAGTGCTGTTATGTGCCCTACACCTTTGCCATTGCTTTTGTGCAACCAAGGAAAAGTCCAGCTTTTAAGAGTTAATGGATCTTCCTAAGCCACTTAAGAAGTGACTTTTCTCTTCTTTTGAGTGTTGCCTTGCCATTTCTCTGCAAAGACAAGTAGCCAAGAGGTCTGCTAGAATTATATTTTGTTTCCATAAGCTTAGGCATGTTTTATATGCAGCAGTTCCATTTCAGTTTTCACATTTCCCATGTAACACTGAGCAGGATGAATGTTTTACATTTTTTTCTTCTCCTAATGGATAATTTATTTTCTATAGCAGGGAAAAGGCATCCTCAGAAAATGAACCCAGTCACCATCCTTGTCTGGTTCTTCATCTTGAAGAGCCTTGATCATATTTGAATGCGTAACGATGAAAAAAAAAACATTAAATTGACTTCATCTCTCTCCTGCTGTGCTGTTCCTTTTGTCTGGGGTGTAGGAGTCAGTCTCATGATGAAGGGCCCACCAGGTCTTGGTGGGTGCCCAACACTGCACATCACTCATAAGTCTTGCTGCTTGTGTACAAGGTCTAAGACAAGGCCTCTTTCCCAGGGCTTCTGAACATCTAGTAAGTCAGGGCATATTGACTTGGGACTGCAAAATTGAGCATACACCAAAGCATTTTTAAGGCAGTACTCACTGTCACTTGGAATCAGTGGGAGTTCAAAAGACTTTAAAGTCAAATGGAATAATATAAGTGAAGGTCCACACAGTTGGAGAGTGTCCAATCAAAAGAGACTTGAAATATAAAACTTCAGGACAAAGTTACCATTATTATTAGTGAAAGGTTTTATTGCTCTGCTTCCTTGTGCAAGTATTTATTTTTTAAGTGCACTCTGTAGAAGAGGTCACTGAGAAGGAACATTTTTTTCTTAGGTAAAACAGAAGGAATAATACATGTAAAGTGGATATTTCAAATAGAAACTTGTCCTACAGAAGTCCCAAAATTGGGGATTCCACTTTAATGAGTTTCCATAGAAAGGTAATGATTGCTAATTCTGCCTTCACTACTGTCATTGCTCATTAACTTGTGTGGTATCGAGGTGAATGCCTTGGCCAGCAGGAGCAGCCTGTGGTGCCTTGGGCTTGGAGAGAAGAGCAAAGAACACCTAAATTCTGCCTGATACTACCTTTGGAATGATTGCAGGTGAAACTGAGAAGCCTTGCACACTGGTGCTTATGGATGATACTTTCCATGAGGAGGAGGAAGAACTACGCCTGGTTCTTGGCACTCCAAGAAGTGATTCTTCCTTTGGTGCCTCTATCGGCGAGCAAAATGAGACGCTGATAAAGATTCGGGATGATGCGGACAGTAAGAGAGTATTTTGTTGTTACTGGCTTTTGGAAGACCATTTAGGTGCTCTAAAACCATCTTTTTTTTTTTCTTCTAATTACAGAGGCTATTATTAAGTTTGGTGAGACCAAATTTAGTGTGAGTGAACCAAAGGACACAAGGCAAGTAGCAGTTGTGAAAATCCCAGTTCTTCGTCTGGGAGACACTTCCAAAGTTTCTGTTGTGAGAGTTCATACAAAGGATGGATCTGCTACTTCTGGAGAAGACTATCACCCTATATCAGAAGGTAGGATCATACTTATCACATACAGCTATTTATTTTCATTCATGACTGTAATAATAATATTTGAAAAATGAAATAACTTTGTGATTATAATACTTTGCAACCGCATCCCAAAATGCATTTTGTCATTCAAATTCAGTGTGGACAGATTCCCTGTGGTATACAACAGCCAATTGCTCTTGGAATACTAGTTATCAGTGAAGTAATTTACAAAAGAATTGTCACTCCTTTGAAAACATCTGTAGCTCAAGTAATTGTGAAAGATGTGTGAGTTAAACCTTAGTTCTATTTGCAAAGTATAATAATATTACTCTGAAGAAACATCTACTTATAGGGTATGATTGTGTGGTTGTTTCTTGAGCAGTTCATTAAGATAATGACTTCTGCTCTATGTAAGAATTAATGTATATTTCTTTTTATTTTTGTATGTTCATAATAATAAAGCTTTCCTTCTGCATTCCTGAATTCACTGCCCGCTGCGCCACACTACAAATGAATGAGGAGAGAAGTTGTGCAACAGGAGAAATTTCTTAGCTGATAAACTTCTTTCCATTAATAGCCCACCTACATGGCTTAGGCAATGACTAATGGTGTTTGTAACATTATAATTTTTTTTTCTTTTAAAGTTTATGATAATACATGATACTACTCTGTGTTTTAAGATTAATCATTCATTGCTGGAGTGTTTTTACAGTTTTGGATAAACTATTTTGGCATCCAGTCCAGCTGGAAGATACGGCTTACCTTTGAACATCCAGCAACAGCACTGGGTTATCTTCAAATTCCATAGAAGTGGCATTTGCCACCAGTGATATCTGAAGAGGCAATTTGTTAGCCACAAGAAAATCATCAACCCAGAGCTTGCTAATTCCAGTCACTTTGCTCCTGCGTTTTAGGGTTCTGCTCTTTCCCAACAGGAGCTTCTAGTGTCAGCTGGTACTTACCCTGTGCACATTACCTGTAGGTACTGTTGTGCTTGCACTCTCCCTGCTGTGTGCCAACAGCTCATGGGAGCAAAGTTTTCAAGGGAAACATGCTCCTGCAGAACAAGAAGCTCTCGACTTCTGCCGAGACGCCTTTGAGAAAGGTGTGTGCTGTGCAGGATTTCCCCACAGATTTCAGAATACCTGTGGGTTTAAGGAGCCTGCCTGTTCAGCCACGGGTACAAAACCCACATCCTTAATTGGGTTTTCTGAAGGAAGTCTGACAAACTAAAAATCAGTAAAATTCTTAGCTATCACACAGCTAAGAGTTTATATATGTATTACCACAAAGTGTGTTTCCCTGGCTTAATAACACTTAGGATTGGAAGGATCATTAGATTACTTAATCAGACTCACTGTGGATTGCAAGATTCTCCCAGTTTTCCCAAATTACTTCTGTATTGATCAAAAAAAGGTTTGGTTAGAAAAAATATGTCTTTAGAAAGGACTTCCAGTCCTGATTTGAAGGCATTGGAGATGAAGAGTGTTTCTTAGCATTTTAGATGATTATTAAGGTGATCTAGATCACCTTAGCATTAGGTGATCAGTCTCTATCACCTAACCGTGCTGTATTTCCCATATACACTTCAGCTTTAATGCACAACTGCTTTTTGTGCCTGTCCCTTTAGAGTGCAGAGCTCTTTATCACCTGGTATATTTTTATTATGGTGGTGTTTCAATATGCCAATGAGAACATCACTCTCTGCAAGTTCTTCTGGTCCTAAATTTGTTGCTTATTTCTGTACCATCTTCAAAGTGAATTCGTCGTCCTTTAAAAATAAAAATATTAGAAATGCACCTATTATTTTAGTTATTATCACTCTCACCCTTTCCAGACACAAAGGTTAAATAGTTTCTCTACTTTTTATTTCTTTAGTAAGTTAATACAACCAAGAGTTGTAGTACTCTTAGTCAGTGTGGTGGGTTGATCTTGGCTGGACAGCAAGTGCCCACCAAAGCTGCTCTTTGACTCCCTCTCCTCAGCTACAGAGGAGAGAGAAAATATGACAGAGGTCTCATGGGTTGAGATAAGAACAAGGAGAGATCATTCACCAACTATCAGCACAGGGAAAACAGACTCATCTTGGGAAAATCAGTTTCATTTATTACCAATCAAACCAGAACACAGTGATGGGAAATAAGACTAGATCTTAGAATGCATTCCTCCCACCCCTCCCTTCTTCCTTGGGGTTAGCTTCACTCCCAAATTCCTTACCTCTGACTGGCTCGACAGAATGGAGGTTGCAATCTGTTTATCACACTTTATTTCTGATGCTTCTTCCTCCTCACAGTCCTTCACTATGGGTTCTTCATGAACTGCTCCAGTGTGGGTCCCTCACGGGGTCACAAGTCCTGCCAGCAAACCTGCTCCACTGTGGTCTCCTCTCTCCATGGGGCCACAGGTCCTGCCAGGAGCCTGCTCCAGTGCTGGCTTCCCCCAGGGTCACATCCCCCATCCTCCTCTGGGGGCATCCACCTGCTTGATCATGGGTCCTCCCCGGGCTGCAAGTGGATCTCTGCTCCACCATGGACCTCCACGGGCTGCAGGGACACATCCTGAATCACCAGGGTCTGCACCACACACTGCAGGGGAATCTCTGCTCTGGCTCCTGGGACACCTTCTGCCCCTCCTTCTCCACTGACCTTGGTGTCTGCAGAGTGATTCTCACGTTCTCTCTCCTCTTTCCCAGCTGCTGTGGTGCAGCAGTTTTTTCTCTTCTTTAATCTGTTATCCCAGAGGCACCACCGCTGTCACTGCTGGACTCGGTGTTTACCAGCAGTGGGTCCATCTTGGACCCAGCAGACATTGTCTCTGTCAGATATGGGGAAAGCTTCTGGCAGCTGCAGAATCCACCCCTGTAGCCCCCCACTACCAAAGCCTTGCCATGCCAACCAAATAGAGTCAGTTAAGACTGAACTTTTTATCACTACGACCAATGAGGTTTTTTGCAATGATTTTCAAAATACAGTACTCTTGTGTAGCTGCAGCTTTGTTCCTTACTTTTTGTATATACCATTGTATTCATTACTTTTGTTGGAAAAAGACCTGACAATACTATTTATGTAGAATTCTTCAGTCTTTTGGTCATTCACATGTTACCAACATTTACGTAATTAGTCACAGATAATTTTCAAAACATTCAGTTCCATTAGACTAAATCTTGATCTTTGCAAGTCTCATTGTCTTATTTTCAGAGATTTCCCCACATCCCCTGCTATTCATTATTGTTATTTGTAGCATCAAATAGGTTAAACTTAATTTGCAGACATCTGTAATTTGAAAAGTGAGTATTAACTGCCATCTCTCATGTCTGAGCCTAGAATCACAGCTTCTTATGAACAACAGATTTAAGGGTCTCGTTATTTTTCAGAAATTGAGTTTAAGGAGGGTGAAACACAGCACTTTGTGGAGATTGAAGTTCTCTTTGATGGAGTAAGAGAGATGAGAGAAGCCTTCACTGTTCACCTGAAGCCTGATGAGAACATGGTTGCAGAAATACAGGTAACAAGCTCATGCAAAGTCCTGAACAAGAAAATCTGGTAAACAGACCTCTTGCTTACTTTCCAGTTCATCGTTTTACTCTTCTTTTAAGATTTATTCACACCATTTTGGCATGTATATTAAAAGACAAAAAGGGTCATCCCAACTGTAATAACACCTACACAAAACAGTTTGTTGTCAAGGCAGTCATGTTGATGGGGCCATAGAGTCAATGAAAGACTGAAGTCTTCAGGATATCATATTATAGACATATTCTCCTCATATAATCAATCTTAGAAACTGATTGGAAAAGTCCTCTTGCAAACACTCTCTGGCAACGCAATATAACATCTATGTTGTAAAAAGAGTAATTTCAGGTGAAATATGACTTCTGCTGTCAAAACCATGTTAATATTATTCTTTTTGTGTAGGATTAAATAGCCACGCATTCTTGTTATTAACATTATATCTTATATATTTTTAATTTAAACAGTATATTCTTCTGATTTGGCGTAAAAAGTTCTTGAAACTCCCTCTCTGCGTCATCAGTGTCACACCATGTATAGTATGACTCCAGACAGAAGAGACACATCCTTTGCTAATGACAAACACCCCATTTCCACCAGGCATTAAAGCATACAGTGCGTTTATCATACCAGAATGCTGAAATGATAACAAAAGAGCTAGGCGACAAGGTTAAAGGTCTGGGATCTTCACTGTTCTGAAAAGAAAAAATTCATTTTAGCTCTTCCTTTTGCACTCTGCAATGTACTTTCGGTGCCTCAACCCTTTCTCAATAGCTCATCCGGCTGAGGTTTTAGAACTTCTTTTGGAACAAAGGTTACACATATTCTGATCAAGGTCCAGCTTGAATCCCTTGTTTATTTAAATTTTCACAGAGAACTGTTTCTGTCCTTTTCGTTGTCAGGCAGCCAAGGCCATTGTTTACATCGAAGAAATGAACAGCATGGCAGATGTCACCTTTCCCTCTGTCCCTCAAGTTGCATCTCTGTTGATATATGATGATACTTCCAAAGCCAAAGACAGAACCAGTCCCATTGCTGGCTATCCTGTCATCTGTATCACAGTGAGTACCTCTGTGGAAAAATGGAACAAAATCAGTATATGGGTTTTGTTCAGTGGATTTTAGGCACTCAGTATCAATCCATATGGTGGTAAGTCACACATGTTAGTCACACATATTAGTTCAAGCTAGAATAATCCTTAGAGTTAATCTAATTTGTCTGGATAATTAATCCATTTTCAGGAGGACAAAAAGCATAGAAAGATGTTTCCCTTGTTCCTCACCAAGAACAGTTTGATATTGATACTCACACTGTGTTTGTGATTGCATGACCTTACTATTTCCTGTGTTATCCTGCTTTAATTTGGAGAGATACAATCACTGGAGATAACAGATGAGCCATTGTTTGCAACAAGTGCCACAGACTGAAAAATGAGTGCTGAAGGAATACACACTTCTTTCTTTTTTTTTTTTTTCACTAGTAGTTTTGCAGCTGAAAAGTTTACATAAATATTCATATACCTCGAAGAATGTTTTTGTGTGTCTTCAATTTATTTTTCACACATTACTTTTCCACAGTAATGTCACAAGTTGAATGATTCTTCTAAATAAAAAATATCAAAGAAAATAAATCTTGAAATGCAAAGTATATTTGCAGAATTAGATCAAAGGGAGAAGTTCAAATTAGAGTAGTACATGGGAGTGTAGTTTGTGTCTTCATAACTATGCCATGCTTTCACCTATAAATCAATTTAAAATGATATTTTTTATTTCAATAAGCATAATTAGATACACCTTTTAATCCACCCTAACAGTGCTAAACACATCACTGTCAAGGTGATTTCTTATGAGATTTACTGGGATTGTCAGTTCCATGTTGTTGAGTTTTGTGACTCTTGATGACTTAAAATTCCTTTGCCATGAAGCAAATAAATTCTTAACACATCTGCCTTGTTCTGCAGGCTTGTAATCCTAAGTATGAAGACTTTGACAAGACTGGCTCTATATGTGCCAGTGAGAACATCAATAATACTCTGACACAGTACAGGTGGCTTGTGAGTGCCCCCACTGGCCCCGATGGTGTGACCAGCCCCATGAAGGAGGTTGACTTTGACACCTTCTTCACTTCTTCTAAGATGATTACACTCGACTCCATTTACTTTCAAGCTGGTTCTCGTGTCCAGTGTGCAGCTCGGGCTGTGAATTCGGATGGGAATGAGGGTCTTGAGCTTATGAGCCCTATTGTCACTATAAGCACGTCAGAAGGTAAGACATCATCACCTATTGCAAAATTCACAGGTCTCTTTTGGATCCCAAATTCAGTCCTAACAAAAGCTGGTTGCATGATCAGGCATTTTAACATTACAGTCTCAGCTTTTCTTCTGTTGTCCATAGAGGTGGTGCAAAACTTAACACAGCAAAGTATTGTATAAGGAAAATGTTTTCCCTCTCTCCTAGTCCTCCACATCTTTAAATAATAATCCACATAGCAAACTTGTATGTTCATGAGAACAATACATAATAATGTGCAATGTAATTAGTGGAGCCTGGATTTCTGTTGGCTTTTGAATTCAACTGTAGTAATGATGCAGTAGAGTCTCAGCTGCTACTAGACATTGGAGAATCCACGTGGGAGTGGCATATGAAAGTCTAGCCAGAAGGAAAACCTCATCTGGCATTCAGGCCCCACTGAACGCCTGAGAAGTGGTGTCTTCCTTGACTAAAGACTAAAGCAACTGCTGTCCAGTAATAATAATAATAATAAATATAATCCAATAATAATTTTGCATGGACAAAATTTTTCCCTGGTCAAAGCATTCATAATTATTCATCCTTCTTTCTCTGGTGCTTGCTTTGTCTCTGATTCTTTGACACCTAACCAATGCTGAACTGATGCTGCATTCTCTCAGCCAGCAGAGTTAGTCTACCTCCTTTGCCCAGCCAGCTCATAAAACTTACACTGAATAGCATTGTGAAGCAGAGGTGAAGCACTGACATGCACATAAGTACAGTCTAACAGCATAGGCTATTTTATTACAGAAATCACAGATACTTTTGTTTATTGTATAATATGGAGAATGAGTAATTATTAGCAAACGAAGTGAATTGCAAAACATTGTATTTTATTACCCTCTGCAGCCATTTGGCTCTTTGTGTCATTTTTTCTGCTTTAGTAGCTACATTAACTCTCGAGGTTTGTGTGAGATAAATGGCATGATCATTCATTTTCTAGGCCTTTTCTAGTAAATATTCTAATTAAAACATTCTATTTTCTACTAAGAGTCTTAACAACTTTAATGAATGGAATTCCTCTTTACCCCTGTCCTTTATTCCATATTTTGACTGTAGGCTCAAGTCATCTTTGCACTAATCAGTAATCCTACACCCTCAAAAGGACTCTGCCTAAGGCTACTGTCTACAAGGTGCTCTATAGTTCTTGTTAAAGACAGAAAAACCTGTGCTGTGTGAGCTGGTTTTGTTATATGAAACAAAATGCCTTTGTTAGTGTTATTATGCATTATTTGGATTACACTTGACGAATTAGCAGAGCTAATTAGCCCAGGCTCAGGACTGAGTTGTCATGCATAAATTACTTCCAGTACCTGAGCTAACTTGTGATGTGGAAGGAAAGAAGTGCAATGATCAAAGCAACATGTCAAAATCTTGGATATTTTTCACTTTGAGGATGCCTGACCTCCACTGCATAGACCAAATTCTCAAAAGGAAGTCAGATCGTGCAAAAAATTGTGTTTAGTCTCAAATGTTATTTGCATTTGAGGAAAAAAACCCTGAAACCACCAACCAAACCAACCAACCAACCAAATAAAAGCTATCATGAGCAGAAAAGAAATTTTGTTCCCTCCTGACAGAAGTTTCCAACTTGGAGATGTTGAGCAAGATGAGGTCCACCAAAACCAATAAGCTCTCCAAGAGGAGGTCCCTGCCTCATGTTTCCTTTAAATCCCTCAGAAATGGGCAAAGAGAAGAGTTTTGATTTTCCATATCTGCTTATTTCTTACTTAGAATACCTTGTGGTCCTTTGGTCATCACATGACAAAGCAGCCAGAATGCAGGCACTTCTGCATTGAGCTATGCACCTAGAAGTTGTATATATCTCAGATCATATGATTACAAACCTAATTTTCTGGTCCTACAAACTGGGACTAACACTGGAACACATTGAACTAACACTGGAAAGGATTGCCAAAATAAATTACTCATTCTGCTTTCTTGGAGAAATTCAAAATTCAAATTAACAAGGCCTTAAGCAACTTGATCCAGCTTTGAAGGTGGCTCTATTCTGAGCGGAGTATTTCTAGATATCCTTTGACACAATTTTTCTAATTGCACTTTTGTTACTAGTGGATCAGGAGGCTCATAAAGTTCTGTGAGGGCATATCACGGAATGCCAATCCAGTGCCAAAACCAACTGAACACTGGTCAGGTATCTTCTGTAAGACTTAGGATGGTGGAAGGAATTAAAACATATGCCTCTGAAGACCTCTGTAAGAAAGTATGGCACTTGGCACTGACTTTGCAAGTAAGGTTGACACATACAACAGAAAAGGCACAGATGCAATGTCATCACCATGTTCTGAATATGTGATCCTGTTGATCAAATAATGATTTCTATTTGAATCCCTTTTTGCATAAATTCTTGTTGAAACCTCTGGAAAATACTTCTCAAAGTGTTTACTATTCATTCAGGAACATTCTCGTTGTTTTGTATACCTGTACAGTGGAAGAAAAGTACATCTAAAATAGTGCAAGGGAAAGTATGGATTGTTTCCTATGGACTTAAAGTAAGGTTGCTTTTTCTTTTTTTCCCTTAGGTCTTTGTCAGCCTCGTATATCAGGAGTAGTTGGAGCAGAGCCATTCTCTGCCAAGCTGCGCTACACTGGCCCAGAAGATCCTGACTATGCCAACCTCATCAAACTGACAGTCACAATGCCACATATTGATGGTATGAGAAAATCAGCTGTGGAGTTAAGAGAACGTATACAGTATGCTGTTATTTGAGCCACTTTATTGGTCATATTATTTTAAATAGACAAAATAACAATATAATCTTTTAACAGTGGGACCAAAGAAAAATGTTATGAATGAACAGGTGCAGCTTGCAACAAGGTGTATAAGATACTGTATTGATACAGAGTCTCTGATGTGAAGAATAGTGTTTTCAGGTTAATTGCATAATTTACATAAGTTGGGCTACACCTAAGCTTTGTAAAACTCCTTTGAAGTGCTTAGAAATAAACCATTTAATTACTAGGTGCTTCTGAAAAAGTCACACAGTTTTTTGATTTAATAGTATTTTGCAACATTAATATGATGTATATTAATATATATGTTTAGAAATATTTTATTTGTCTTTTCATAGTATACAGACAATTATTGTGGGTAAAATTCTCATATATACTTAGCATATCAAATTTCTTTGCTAAAGCACAGTATCTGATGTAAGTACAAAATACAAAAGCACTGTATAACGTGCTTAATGTTTGACAAAGTCTGGCTAAATTAAGCAGTTCTGACAACTGACATTTAGTGATAGTGCTATAAATTAATGTTTGTAGGCATGCTGCCTGTTATTTCTACAAGAGAGCTCTCCAATTTTGAGCTGACACTTAGCCCTGATGGAACTAGAGTTGGAAACCATAAATGCTCCAACCTGTTGGATTACACAGAAGTGAAGACCCACCATGGTTTTTTAACTGATGCTACCAAGAATCCAGATGTGATTGGAGAGACCATTCCCTATCAGTACAGCCCAACAATTAGAGGCTTCAATACCTTGCGCTTCTACCGCAACCTGAATCTGGAAGCCTGTTTGTGGGAGTTTATTAGCTACTATGACATGTCTGAGCTCCTCACAGATTGTGGAGGCACCATTGGGACAGATGGACAGGTATGGAGCTGGTTCTTGATTTTGTACTTATTCGTGTTCTTATATTTCCCTTATAATTCATCTGTGGTAGTAGAAATAAGAAAATAATTTGGTTTGAATTAAATTTGATGTGATTTTCTCCCACTACAGTTCTGGGGTATTTTGGGACAAACCAATCCCACTTTTACTGTATAGTGAGCCAACTTAGTCTTTTCTTAAAATAAAAGCCTTCTGAAAAATTGCTTTTAGCACAGGTAGCACAGGGCTCTTTAATATAAGTTGTGGTATATCTTATAAAGCAGTTTTAAAACATTGTGGAGAGACTTCTCGCTGATTACAGTTGGACTGCAGTGTCCTACTAGCAGTCTGGCTTTGCTGATCTTTTGTTCACTGGGTAACACAACCCATCAGTGCAGACAGCACAGTGGTCTTGCATTACCCAGCAGAAAATTACTTGTTCAGAAAGCAAAAGAAGCTGCCAATATGGAATGGCTGAAGCACAGAGCTGTGAAACTGGTTGGGGAGTTAAAAGCATGAGATTGGAGAGAACTTCAGGTGTACTTTGGAAAATGATTTCTCGAAATCCATAGTAATGTGGAAGAAAAAGGATACAGGATTTCTTCTGGAGCAGTGACAGTGAAATTAATCCCTGTGTCATCCCTGTATAATTACTGTATAAGCCTGTCTGATCCCACTCAGGCTCTGGAGTACAGTGGCTGTAACTATGAAGTTTATGTACATAAAAATACATTGGGTAATAATCCTATAGGCTGGAAGAAAGACTCATGTCAGAGAAGTCTATCTGCAGGTACTCACTTTCCTGGTACACCAGCATTCCTTGTTGAACCGCTGTGAAAAGAATGAGCCTGCTTTGTGAAATGGCCTTAATTTCTCTGCTCTTTTGACATTTTTCCAGGGATCCATCTTCTATGAGACCTTAGTAGATTTATTTGCACAAATTCTTATTTTGTTAGTCCCAAATGGCATAAAGCAGGCGTGGAAAGTGTATCATTGCCCACAGAAACATATAAACATGTGCAACAACGGAGCTAATTTACTACTAAAAGTGTAGTCACCAATGGACATATGGATATCTAATCAGATAAACTGATTTGTTTGTTTGTTTTGAGTTTGTTATAATTACATGCCTGAAGTCCACCTTACTCTGTGGGTGTTCACAGGTAATCATAGTTTCAACAGTCTTTCAACTAATCAACAGTCAGTTTGCTGGACGAGAAATTGCGCCAGGATCTCTTTAGCACTTGGCTAACTTCCCAACGTTCTGCCCCTCTTAACTAGAGATCACATACTCTAAATCAGAAGACGAGAACAAAATGAAGCTTCTGCCCTTCTCAGATACAAAGGTCTTGATGAATATGTCATCTCAGTGCTTTGTCATCAGTTCTGGTTCCTTGTCTGTTCCAGAAACCAGTTCAAGGTCTCTGCCTTGATGTTGGAAGCTCGCTGTCCATGCTCTGCTTGGGCTTGGCCTCTACTGAAAGCAGATCCTCCTACAGGTGCATTCCACTAGATCTATGAACGTGTCAGAGGAAGAGGGACGGCATCCAAGTGTGGGATGTAAACCTTACACATTCCCACAAGATAAAAGTGACAGCAGTCTTCACTGTTCTTAGAATGATTTAATTTCTTCATTTCTTTGACTCATCTTTCCTTTGATTATCTCCTTATGCCCAGGCAGGATGCAACCACATATTCTTATTTCCCAGACAACACAACCGTAAGCACATAAGCACACACAACTTGAAGCATCTGTAATTATGCAAACCACTTCTCCCTCAGTGAAAAGGAAGGAAGACCTGGTATGCATCCTTTCCATTTTAAATACCTCCGTGTCCTTTAGAGAAAAGGCTGAATAGCTGCACTAGACAAATGTGTATCTAATTAAAACCTATTTATGTCTATGTGCATATAAACAGAGAAGGAAATAAGTACCATTCCAAGATTTTAGGAAATTGGAAGAACCTGTATATTCGGGTTTGGAGGACAAAATGGCAACATGGCCAGAGAGCTGTTCTCTTTCCTTAGGCTTCAGAAGTATTATGTACTTTATGTAAGATCTCTCATTTACAAGCAGAGAGGGATGAACATGAGTTGTGAGAGCCATGAAACTGCAGCTGAAGTCATCCTTTAGTGTCTTCTGTGTTATGGATAAAAGGTTACAGTGTGTTAAGTGAAATATCAAGCTGAATTACTTCTAGCGGTGAAGCATTGCCCCACAGCCAGTATGCGCTTCACTGCCCTCCCTGTTTTCCCCACCTCCATTTAATTCTTCTCCAGGTTTGGTCTTTATCTTCACATGACCCCCTCCAGCTGAGAGGGGAGGCAGTCAGTGCCCTATCTCTGTGGTTGTCACCATTGTTGTTTTTTTCTCCTTCAGTGAACAATTAATAATCCTCTCCTGTGAGAGGAAAGCTGGCAGCTATGGTTTTCACCATTTTTTTTAGCAGACAAAGGAGGCTTAAATTCTATTATAGAGACAGAAGAGATAACTAACAAAAACACTTTTACCACATCCTGCTACCAATGCAAATTTAATATCTTGAATTTACCAGTTACTTTGGCTAGATCTTTAGGCTCAAACTTTTGTTTCTTGATTCTAGTTCTCCAGTACCTGTATGGTCAAAGACAGCCATGTTGATTCAGACAGATTTCACAAAAAAGAACTGGCAATGTCTTAAATGATGTGGACCTTCACTTTATGGGAGCTCCTGCTATGGTAGGGGAGGAAGATGAACTTTAGTAAGCAAGAAGTGAGGTGGGAGACCTGCAGCTGGTGTAGTTCTTCTGGCACAGCTCCTCGTGTTTGCTGAAGGCTGCAGCTGTCTTAGCCAGTTCCCATGAACTCATGAACTGTCATAATACATACAGAGAAGGTCTTAGTTTTCTTTTTTTTTTTCCCTTTGAGGCCTTTTGATTGTGACCCACTCTCAATTATTCTGTGCATGAGCAAACCCTGTGTGAGCTAGATGCAACACTCCTTTCAGTGTACAGCTTGACCGTTTGTTCCTGGGGTCTGCCCACAACTGAAAAACCAGGCATTTATGTATCTAAACGTGGACTCTAGATGTGCAGTTTAAAGAACTTCTATTTAAAAATAAAAATAAAGACCTTCTCCTCTCTAAATTGAGCTAATTAATTTGGATTAGAGTTCTGTCCTTGTTAAAGTTAAGGTCAGCTTTGATGATTAGCTATTTTCTTTAGGTCAACCTGCAGTCACAGTCTAAAATTCAGTGTCTGCATTTGGATATGTGTAGGCCTTAAAAAGGGGGAACTCACCTACCTGAGGGCAATGTTCCTGTATTTTCAAGTAGCTAATAAAGGCTGGACTTTACTTCGTGGGGGCATTGTGAGAGTCAAGTACTACAGACATCTCACATTCTCAAAACACAGGTTCTGAAACAATGGCCGATATTCATGAAAGGAAGTGCAAAAAATGAGACTGTGAAAACCAAGCATGTGACCATGCTTTAATAAAGTGTATATTGAAGTGTTGGCCTACACTTATTTGATAGAGTGTGAAGTATCATTTGATCTCATTTCCTACTGTTATAGCAGTTTGCTATAGACAGGCAGTTTGGCATATGAAGGGCTTCTGTGTGGTTCTGGCCAAGTATTTATATATAAGGATGTTGCTTTCCATAGTTCCAGTCCATTGCCAGACTTGGAATAGGGAAGCAAGGAAATTACCATTCAAACTAATTTTATTAACAACAGCTTGTTAATCAAGTCTTTTACAGGAACAAGAAGGTGAAGAACATATATTTAAATACTTGAATGTGTAGATTTATACCTTGAAACTATGGTAATTGAGTAAAGCTGAACAGTTTGCTTTTTTCTTTTCAAAAACTAGTTATTTTTGGCCCAAACTGAAAATTTCTTTCTTCCAGTATGTTCAGTTCAGTTCACATTTATGCTACACATGTTATGGCACTGAGCGTTTCAAAATCCCATCTGCAAACAGATTTTAAAATCACTAATGTACTGCTGCACCTTATGTGAGGCAGCTTGCAGAAGGTTTCTGTTACACAGAAACAGTATATTTCCAGCTTTATTGGATCTAGTTTTACCAAAATTATACTTGAAGACAAAACTCACCTACTCTGAAAAATTGCACTAGATGTTGTAAAATGCAAACAGACAGAAATGTCTGTTTTCAGATTTTTATATTCACTTTAGTCACCCCAGTCAAGTTTAAGAAAACTCTACAACTCATGTTCCCTTGACATGGAATCCCACAAAAAGACAAACATTTTTTTCTCGAGCAAAAAACATGTACATTTAATAAGATATGAAGAAAAAAATAATACTAAATGAGTGCACGAGCTGTGTAACAAGGTCAGAGGTTAAATTTTTTCAAGGGACTGGAGTTTCAAGGCTGTATTGCATTCTCTTCTCCATTCAGACTTCTTTTAACAAACTTGCTTTGCCTTTCACCTGTGACCTACCTGTCTGGGTGTCTTCTTGGGGCCAAATCTTAGTTTTGCCATACTGACATTGTGTAAACAGTTGATTGATAACATTGTTAAGCTTGTGTGACTCAAATTCACAGACATAGCAAGTAAATGCAATAGAAAATGAGACAGGGTAATTTGGAGAATAAAAATATAATTTTCACGTAAATTGTGTTTCATTGAGACATACAAAATAAAACATGAATATGTGTTATTTCTAATGTCTAATTCTGATTTTATCAGTACTATCACTGTGCACACACCCTGACAAGTTCTGCCCTCTGGAAATGTAAGACAGCTAAATAAAGCACACTATAAATGTAGAACAGAGTCCATGCCCCAAACCTTTTACTGAAAATATTTTTTATTGTAAATATTCTAAATTGTTAAACATGACAGATTCTCAAAATAATTGTGTTTTTTACCTAATGAAGTTTGACAGATTGCATCTGAAAGGGGAAGAAAAGAAAAACACTTACAGAAAGTCCCTTTAATATTTTCTAACTCTTAAATGGGAATTGTCAGTATTCTAAGTCAGACCTTATGCTCTGTGATAATTTATCTTACAAAAAAGGTATGAAGCTCTACCTCTTAGATCAGTGTCCAGTATAAATCATGTTCTTCTCTTACACATGAGAATTTTGAGGTGGACTGTTTGATGATGTTTTATCTAAAGTTTTAAAGATATTTTCTCTAAGAGTCTGTTCCCTGCTTGGAACAAAAATTTGTCTTCTGTCTTCTCAGGTTCTCCAGACCTAGCATTGTCAGAGAGTATTAGACACAATTTCCCCAGTCCATTTGGGGTGTAGCTGTAGTTTGTATTTCTCTCCTGGTATCAGAAAACTAAAATTCAAACCCAGTTATTATTGTTTGAAATCAGTGTTACCGAATGTAATTTAGTCTCCTATGCACAGGATGCACACATACATAATGCACCTGTCCTGTCTCTCCACAGCAGTTAAGCTGATCCTACACTTAACACAGCTCTAAGTTACCCTTTTGGTTTCATCAGTGTCACATTGAGATATAAAATGAACAGCTGTCTACTCTCAATAGGCTTTGCATGCAGTGCTGGAAAAGAAAGATAACTCAATGGAAAGAATGTCTTCTCATGTTTGTCTAATCTATCATTATTAGGAGGGCTGGAGAAGTCAGACTCCTCCATCTGTGTAACACATTCCATCGATTCATGTGGGGGGGCAGGGCAGTATCTGCTCACTTTGACACAGCTTTCCTCTGCAGCTGACTTCCTCTTTATTTTGTTTTTACTATCAAAAAGATTCTTTCATATACTATGTCTTGAGACTTTTCTGCCTACAGGAGAGTAGGTTCCCCCTAGTAGGAATGAGAGGCTCTTAAAAGTTTTCATTTACTGTTAGAGAGAATTATTTATTCATTATTCTCTAATTATCAGTGTTGTAGGTTTGCCTCCACACTTGCAAATCTATGAGTGCTTGGAGAAGGGTTTGTGTGCATAAAAACTCAATGAGCTTTTAGAAAGAAGTGCCTCCCCCTCCATGCCTTGAATCACACGTAAGGGCAGCAAAACTGATGGAAGCACACGAGTACACAAATAAATTCCCAGGCTGAGGCAAGCAGCCCTGCTGCCCAGACACCTCCTGCAGGTTTTACTGAAAGGGAAGAAAATTCTACAGTCCTAGAAATGGAGAGTTTCAGATTTCCCCACAGAGCAGTGGTAATGCCAAAGGAGCAGTGTTTCTGGCAGGCTTGCCCCAGAAAGGATCCTGCTGCTAGGTTTCCACCGGTACAAATAAACTGAGCTCTCTAGCACTATGGTCCCATCAACTGGAGGCAAAAAAAAACCCTAAAATGTGGCTTACAAACCTCATTAATGGATTGCTTTATGTACAGTACACGTGAAGAGTCAATGATACGTTGAAAGTCAAGAAAAGCCTTGGAAGGAGGGGTGATTTTTTAGCTTGAAGTGTCATAAGGTACTGAGCTAGAAGGAGTTTTGTGCCACATCCTATCCAGGCCACTATATGATATCATTCCAACACTAGTAAAGTTAATCTAAAGCTTAACAGGATTTCATGGCCTCACTATTCTTGTCAAATACCACCACTCTGAGGGATGGAAACTCTTCTGATTTCTAGGCTGTGTTTGTCATGGCTATCTTATGCCCGTTTGTTCCCATGTCAGCACTATCTTTCATCATCAGTGGCCCTTCTCTGCTCTCAGTCTCTGGATGTACACAGAGAGCATTCTTAGTCCCTCTCAGCCTTTGTTGTACTGGGCTCAACAACACAGCTGTTTTAGACTCTTCTCATCAGATAGTTTTGCCATTCCTCTGATTATGTTGATTTCTTTTTCTGCAGTCTACAATGCAAATTAGACTTTTTCAAGCATGGATGATCAAAGCTGTTTCAGATAAGCTCTCACTAGTGCTCTGTATAATGGCATGCATGCTTCTAATTTCCACCCCATTCCTCAGTTTATCTTAGGATCATAGCACATGGAGAGGGTAGGAAGGTCATAGTTATGATGTGATCAACTCGCATAACAAAATTTCTTTCCCCTCTATTGTGTCTAATGAATGTCTTTCATTTCTACCAGAAATCCCTGTGACTGGTTTCTATTACCTTATACTTTAAGCTATAAGATTTCATCTCACTACTATTATTCTAATCCTCAAGGTCATTAAATTCTCACTTTGATATTCCAGTCTTTTACTTTATCATTAAGCATCATGTATGCTTCTATTTAAGAGAATAATGGACATATATTAAATCCTTGTCCATATACTTTTGTCTCTTCCGTATAAGCAAACTAAATTTCAGATCTCTGACTTCAATGTCTAGCTCTTACTGTACAGCATGCAGATGTAGAACAAAAACACAAAGAAATGTCAACACTGTTTGTCTGGGATGACCTTACAATAGTAATACGTTTTTTTACAATCAAATGTATTCATTCAGTTCTTGATACTGCTCCAGGAAATGACAAATTTTGGAGGTTACCCCTGAATCAAAGGCAAACCATAAGATGCTCAAGAGCTGCATCGTTGCTATTTTTTTTAATAGAAGTGAGAATATCGTGTTGTTATTTGGAACAATATAGTAAATCTGTGTCCACAATAATTGCTCAGATACTCATGCAGGTGTCCCAAAAATAAACTTGCAACTTAAATGGTACTAAATAATATTTTTGTCTAACTTCAATTGGCCTTTCAATATATAAAGAGAAGGAGGCTCTTTTTTTCCCTGTTCCAAATAGAAGCTCTTGATTGTGTTGGTGCAAAACCGAGAAAGAAGCATTTATATAAATTAATCTACAACTGTAGCTTCTCATCTACCAGTCTGTGTTAGTGTTTTACTTTTCAGTGGTGCCAGACTCTTTTCAGTGGTGCCCAGTGACAGGTCAAGGAGCAATTTCCATAAATTAAAACACAAAAAGTTCCACTACCACATGAGGAAGAACACAGAGGGTGGCAAAGCACTGGAACAGGCTGCCCAGGGAGTCTTCCTCTCTGGAGACATTCAAAACTCTCCTGGACACATTCGTGTGTAACCTGCTCTAGGTGACCCTGCCTTGGCAGAGGGGCTGGACAGGATGATCTCCAGAGGTGGCAACTATGAACATCTGCCTTAATGAATTCTCTAACTAGTTCAGAGTATTTAGTCAGTGCAAGCAGTAAATGTGTGGTTACATTATATTAGTAAGAGTTCTCTCCGGCAGTTGGAAATATAAAGCAACTTTAAGGTCTAGGGCATTCAGCACCTTGAGATGCTGCTGGTTGAGCCCAGAAACAATACAGTTTGCAAGCTTCTTTGAATGCTGAGGATTTTTGATAGTGCAAAACACTCTTTTGAAGCATTCAAGGTAATCAGGGAAATGTTCAGATGTGCAAATTTATATATGGAATTTCTATTGGAACTGCATTAAAATTCAACCCCATTTATGACTTTGAAAAATTTCCAACTGGGAGATGATCTCAATGTCTTTCCTCATGTATATTTCTAAGAAGATCCAGAATAGCCTAAAAGGATCTGGATTGCACTTCAGAGTCAGAGATATGTGACAAAATATTTGTAACCAAACATAAATGCAGTGTCTCTTCAGAGAGGTTTAGATCCGTATCCATGTAAGACCTATCTTAAGAGATGACAGCTTACAGAAACTATTCTTCTTGCCATTTTTTCATAAACATATACATGAAGAATATTTAATTCTTTGATAATTACAGTGTAATTTTTTGGTACATTATATGCAGAAAGGCTCTATTTTTACATCCATATCATGTGCTTATTATTTCTAATATTTAATATTATTTTTAATATTTTTATTATTATTTTTTTCTGCATGCAGTGTTAGCCATGCACAAAGGAAGAAAGAGTTCCAGAGATGACTAAATAAAGTCCAAGGACTCGGTCTTGCAATGATATCTGAGCAACTTCAGCATCTTCCAGAAGAGTTTCTGGAAGAAAACTCTTGATAGTTTGTTATCAAACTATAGTTGATAGTAACAAGTTTTAAGTAACAGATATAAGTTGTCTGTAACAAGACAGATAGTTGTTGATAGTAATAAGAATGTAAGCAAAAGAGTTGGTTAAGGTATAACCATAGAGCAAATGAAAAAGGATATTTGAAAATTTTTTAAAGCCTTCATTCGTAGCTATGCTGTATATTTACTAAAAAAATCTGAGCAAAAATGAAAAAGTCAAAATTGAGAGGATTATGTTTTATCGGTTCGAAGTACAAAGATGAAGCTTGAAGGGATGTAAGGTCAGCTGAAAACCACTGAAACGTGGTTTTGCACTTCATCTGTAATTTGCAAAAAGAGAGGATGAGATTCAGTCATAGTATTTGTTTCAGGTTCTGTCTTCCCTTTCTCTTGCATTCGGCTTACCTATGCGGTGCTGCCATTCACGATCCCTAATTCTAATAATACAATTCTCGTTTTTGTAGGTTCTCAACCTCGTGCAGTCCTATGTCACGCTGAGGGTCCCTCTGTACGTCTCTTACGTCTTCCACTCTCCCGTGGGCGCCGGAGGCTGGCAGCATTTCGACCTGCAGTCGGAGCTGCGGCTGACCTTTGTGTATGACACGGCCATCCTCTGGAAGGACGGCATCGGCAGCCCGCCCGAGGCTGAGCTGCAAGGTGGGTCTGCGCTGTCCTGGCACAGAACTCGTGCTCTGGCACTAAGAGTGCGACTGGCGCACAGTAGGGTGGTTTTTCAGTCGTTCCAGTGCTAAAAAGAAAAATTGAAATGATCATTTATTATTGGCGGCAGTCTGTCGTTTCCCAGCGCTCACAGCCCTCTTCTGGAGTGTTTATGAAAATCATGTAAGGTTGACATCAGCTCTTTTACTGCAAAGAAAGACAATTGTATTGTTATATTTGAAGTACACGTGCAAAAATTAAAACATTTATATCTACTCAGAACTTCGGGGTACATTATGTAAACAAACTCTGTTTGCACACAGAATGTTTGCACTTTAATGGAAATAATTGAAGGTTTTCTGTCATACCATTTTTTTCTCATTTTAAATGGCCAGTTTCGGAAACTTTTGATATTTTGAAAATGTTATGAAACCTTCAAAAGAAACAGATCTGTATAATGGGGGCCTGTCCTCTGTGTGAGAGTGGTAAACTGTGAGACATTCTGTAAATATGTTAGATACTGTCAGTAAATGTTCATGAGTATAACTAGTCAACAAGTCCAACTCTGTCACTGAAGAATTTATCTTTTAAAAAAGTTGATTTATTTTTTAAAAATAGTGACATACAGATGTATGTGCAGGATTAAAGTATATGGTTACACCTGTGTGCTGCATTGTTCTTTCTATGCAAATTTACCTAATATTTCCCAGCATTAAGCTTCAGGTGTTTCCTATCTCTCTCTACCTAAGGTAGAATACAGGCACCAGATGTAATTATGTACATAGACTTACTCAATTTCAGGACTCCTGGGAACCTAAAATCGCTTTTTGTTTCTGCTAACTGTATATGAACTACAGAAATCATTGCTATGGCATTTCTGTCCTTATGTTAAGAGCAGGAAATGAGGAGCAGTGAGGGGAATCTACAGTGCATGAAGAATGAAACACATGTCATGCCATGCCTAAAGAATAAGCCACATGCCACAAATCATGTGATGTGCTAGTCACCAAATAGCAACCAGATCTAATCCTCTGTCTCAGCAGTTACATGGTGCATCCGTCCCACCATTTCCCATCTTTGATGCTTTAATTTTTTTTATTTCTCTGTTTAAGAAGCTGATGGTCGCATCTTTGGAGGTGCTGAACATTGTCAGTTCCCTCTGAAAACAACCAGCACAAAACACCCCCCAACATATCCCAGTCTCATTTGGGTAGTATTTTTTGAGTGGTTGTTTTTCTGGGCAGGGAGGGGTTAACTGATTTCTATATTCTTTCCGTAGCTGTCCATTCATATAAACTCTAAGTAACAAGTAAAGCAGCCAAGGACTTCTAAAGCCCTAATTCATGCATAAATATATAGATATTTCTATTGTATCAAGAAATATGATTGGTACAGATGATTTTGTACGGGTGGTATACATTCACACTGGTGTATTAGGTTTCCAGAACATTCATGGGGGAAAATTCCTCTTTCCTTCTTTTTCCTGGCAAACAGAATGGTGGTACATCACTGATTGTTTGTAAGGGAGCGCTGAAGGAAATACCAGAGCTCTAAAGCTTTGCAGAACTCCAGAGAAAAAAGATCTTGTCTTCAAGCTACAGCAATAAACCACTTCTGACATGTAAACAAGATCCTGTAATCTGAAATTAGAATGCCTAAGGCATGGGTTTTGTGCCAAATTCATACCAAAAATTGCCAGCAATGCAAAAGCTTTTCAGAAGGAGTTTTGCAGATTGCAGCACCCTAGAGTAGATTGCTGTGGAAGTCACAACCAGCTAATGCAACTAATGCTGGTGGTTGCTGCCTCGGCACAGTAGACAGGGAGGCACTGATAAAGGGTATCTCTGAAGCAGCTTTCATAGGTGGAAGTCAGCCTGAATATTTGGTGAAAACAAAAGTCTTCCTTCTGCAGATGCCCCTGGCAGCTGAACATGCTGTTGGCAGAGCCCAAGCACAGACTGTGCTGCGTGGATTTTCCTCAGCCTGCTAGATCTGCTGTGGGGGTCCATGGTAGCATGTGAAAGCATGACTTTGCATGGAAATTCACTGTATGCTTTGGAAGCTGTGTTGTGTTGTGAAAACTCAAGGCCTCACTGCGTAAATTCTTGTTTGAGGAGAACCTGGAGTTCAAAAGTGCCAGGAGGCCCCCTCAAACATGTGACATGGCAAGGGCAGATGAAAGAGTGGGTCTGTTGTTTCACAGGAGTGTGATTTCTTTGTCACCTGCAAGTGGAAAACTCTTGTTAATTGGTTTCTGCTGGCAGGTTCCCTGTTCCCAACCAGCATGCGCATCAGTGAAGAGGGGCGCTTGGTTGTCAACTTCAAGACTGAAGCCCGGTTTCATGGTCTGTTCGTTATGTCCCATCCTGGTAAGTGTAACCTACCCTTTAGCAGCACTACAGAAATACACACCCTTCCCAAATTTGATACTATTCATTCTTTTTTCTATTTCTGGTTCTGATAGCTGATTTTTTTATATGAATATACAATGCTCTTCAGATACGGATTTTTCCTCTGCTTCAGATTCCTTACATGTCATTGATGACTGTATTCAGGTTGTCAAACTTGTTGAAATATGAATGAACCTGATGGAAGGCAAATATTTCCACTTGATCAAGAGCCTGATTTATGAAGGATGAAGATCTAGGCCACTGTGTGCATTAGGGATCTATAGATGCATGTTTTTAATGCCATAGTTATAATTACTATTTACTCGTATTGCCCTAGGAACTTGGATAGCATTAAAATTTCTTTTCTAACTTGAAGCTTTTCTAGGATATTTATACCTTTTTCAGGGAGCAAGAAGAAGTCTTGTATGGGCATTGTATCACTCTGTTAATATAACACTCTCACTGACATTCAATTAGTCATTTGCTGAGGACCTGTTCCTGCAATTTAATCTGTTTAAACCCCACTGCCTTTATTCAGAATAATTACAGGTGTAAGACTCTGTCTACAGACATAAATCTGAGCATGAATGCCAGCCATGGAAAAGATTATCTAACTAAATTAAATCTGCTGAACAACAGTGAGAAGAGAAAAAAAAATAGGAAATCTCTTCTAGTTTAATTCAGGTGTTTTTAACCCATAAAACTCCTTCATGGTGCTTTTACTTTTTCTCAGCTGTCCTCTAGTGTGTTTGGTTTTGCCTATCAGGCAGAGACAAAAGTGTTAAATTACTAAGAGAAATTATGTTGTGTTTCCCTGAGCTGACATTCCAAGTTTAAAACAGGAGGGATTATAGATCTCTGCCATTCCACTCTTGGTGTTTTGACTGTCTCTTAAATTTATTCTTCAGACAGTTCTCATTGTGTAGCCCAAAAGCAGCTGCTGAATAGACATTTGAAGGAGAATCAAGGAGGCCCAGCTGAGTTGACTCTAATTGATTTTAGTTTCAGTTAATAAAACCCAGTGCCCTGTGAAGGTGTTTAACATCAGCTATGGCATTATGGTTTATGAATTACTGGGAATGTTTTTCAGGCTCTGAGATTTTGCAATGAAACACTAAAGGTGAGAAATCTGTCTCTTTGGCATGTTTCTAGCTTCATCTCTAACTTCCATGGTCATGTCAGCTGATCACCCGGGCCTCACATTCAGCCTCAGCCTCGTCCGAAGTGAACCAACCTACAACCAGCCAGTCCAGCAGTGGAGCTTCGTTTCAGACTTTGCGGTAAAACCTCAGCCATCACTAACTCTTCTTCTGCCCTGGCCTCTTAGTTGGGATGTTGGTGGTACAGCTCCCTCTCTGTCTGTGTCCAGGTCCGAGACTATTCTGGAACGTACACGGTGAAGCTGATAGCCTGTACCACTGCCCCACATCAGGAGCACAGCCTGCCTGTGATCTGCAATCCTAGGGAGCCCATCACTTTTGATCTGGACATCCGATTCCAGCAGGTACCATTTCAATGACAACTTCGTCATGTTCCCTTTCTAATTTGATTCCCATTTGTTGTTCTTGTAATAACAGTACTAGAAACTGAATTTACTTGCTTGTAAACAAGGCATTCCTGAATTGGTGGGACAGCACATACTCCTCTCCTGCTAAATAACCAGTTTTACCTAGCTGGGAAAGGCTAAAGTAGGAGCACAAATGGTTTTTTGTCCTCAATTCGTGTCCAGTCTTTGATAGTCAAGAGGAAGCTCATTGACATTGCTTTAGGGGAGAGTTACTGTGATGTGATAGTAACATTTGGAAATTCTTTTTGTCTGTTAGCTTTGGTAGTAAATAGTTTTATCAGGTAATTAAGAAAATATACAAAACTATTATCAGAAGGTTTTCCTCTGAGACAAAATCAGAGTTAGGTCTCTGGTATTAAAAGTGGAGCCTCCAGAGGAAAATTCATTCAGTCCTAAGACAGAACTTCCTTCACTGACTGTGGAGGGAGGTGTAGATAGGCAACACTGGTAAAATGCCTTAAAGCTTTAAAAACACTCTAAAACTCATGAAAGTGACTGAAACAAATCTGATCCATTACCATATGGATCATATGGGAACATATGGTAACAGCCAGCAGCATACCTTTCACAAGGCCCAGCTATGAAGCTCTGTAGCTGGGAGCAAACTTTGGAGAAATTAATTCTGCTGTAGAAAACATTGGTTTAAAAAAAACCTGGGGGTCACATTGGATGGTTAAGAGAACATAAACTGCCAGTGTTCCAGGTTATCAAAAGGGCCAGTGTGACCTTGGCATGTGTAAGGAGGAAGTTATATCATTTCTGTTATTTGGAGCCAATACAGCTCATACTGGAACAGGTTTCATGCTCATTAATAGCATAGATTATGCTATTAAATCATCTTACAGAATAAATCCGTATCAGTTAGGGGTACACAACCACTTTTCTGTTGAGTTAGCCAGAGTACACAAGGGAATGTATGCAGTCTTTATGCTTTCATTGGAATTATGCCACCTGTGGGAGAACAGATGATTCCTGATAGGGCATTAAGTCCTGGCAAAGAAGAGAGATGATACATGATCTGATGTGAAACCTGCCTTCTCAGAGTTAACCACATTTCAGCATTTTGAAGAAATTTGAATGGAATGGGTGAGGGGATTTTATAGTAGTTCAGCATTTCAGCATTTGTCTGGCATTTCTAATCTACTACTAGGGACTCTAAAGCGATTCATAGCAATGCTAAACCACAACTTGTTCCTGACCCTAGTATAAACAATAAGATGTTGATATTTCAAAGAAAGATCAAAAACCTGCAAAAATCATTGCAAAATGGGAAAAGTAGCCTAGGAAGAAACCTGACTCTTATCTGGAAGTAGCTTACAAGTAAAAGCTATGGCTAAGAAAAATAAATTAATAAATGGATACTGTAGGGGTTATTATATCAAATATTATATCATTATATCAAATAAGGCTTTAGTAATAATGGAAGTTTCAGGTACATCAGTTCAAAATAGGCATAAGGTACAAAATTGCAGAAGTGTCATAGACTGTGGCCAGCTAAACCCCCATCACCAACAATTTCCAAACCAAGACCAGCTCTTTTTCTTGAGATACTCATAGTAAAAGGGTCTTGGGAGGTTCTGTGGCTCATGATAATTTTTCCATCTGATCACAGACTGAAACACTGTGTGGACTTAAGGCAGGTCCCAAAAAAGCAGCAGTACAATAGCACAAATTCAGTAGGCTGTATCTGGCACTTTAAGATTTTTTAGTCATTCTGCAAAACTGAATAAGCACTGGTATTAAAAAGCTCAAGAAGGTAATTCAGTATGGGAGCCGGAGTATTAGACTAAGAATTGCAGGAAACAACTCTTGTCTTGCCTCATCATTCTATCATCAGACTTTACAGTCAAAAGTCATTTTGGTACAGTTGTGACTCCTACACTCACTGATTTCAGAGAGTCACAGAGAGGTTTGGGTCGGAGAGCACATTTAAAGATCATCTCACCCAACTCCTCTGCCGTGGGCACAGACATCTTCCATTAGAACAGGTTGCTCAGAGCCCTATCCAACCTGGCTTTGAGCATTTTCAGGGATGGAGAACCCACAACTTCTCCAGGCAACCTGTGTCAGTGCTTCACCACTCTCATAGTAAAAAGTGTCTTCTTTATATCCAATCTAAACCTACCCTCTTTCAGGATTTCTAAACCTACCCCTCTTCCTGTCACTTCAGCCCTTGGTAAAAAGTCTCTGTCTTTTCTTATAAGCCCTGTTTATATGTCAGAAGACCACAATAAGGTCTCCTTAGCTCATTCTATTCTTCAGGCGGAACAACCCCAAATCTCTCAGGCTTTCTTCACAGGGAAGACGTTACAGCCCTTTGACCATTCTTCTGGTCCTCCTCTGACCCCCTTTAACAGATCCATGTCTTTCTAGCACTGGCACCAGAAGACTGGATGCAATGGGCCTGTGCAAGGTATCGAGTGTTCCCTAGGATGCTGGCATCCTTCAGTCTGATCCTTCAGTCTTTTGTTATTTGTAAAAGAGTGGATACCAGTGCTTATTCAGCTTTGCAGAATGACTAAAAAATCTTAAAGTGCCAGATACAGCCTACTGAATTTGTGCTATTGTACTGCTGCTTTTTTGGGACCTGCCTTAAGTCCACACAGTGTTTCAGTCTGTGATCAGATGGAAAAATTATCATGAGCCACAGAACCTCCCAAGACCCTTTTACTATGAGTATCTCAAGAAAAAGAGCTGGTCTTGGTTTGGAAATTGTTGGTGATGGGGGTTTAGCTGGCCACAGTCTATGACACTTCTGCAATTTTGTACCTTATGCCTATTTTGAACTGATGTACCTGAAACTTCCATTATTACTAAAGCCTTATTTGATATAATGATATAATATTTGATATAATAACCCCTACAGTATCCATTTATTAATTTATTTTTCTTAGCCATAGCTTTTACTTGTAAGCTACTTCCAGATAAGAGTCAGGTTTCTTCCTAGGCTACTTTTCCCATTTTGCAATGATTTTTGCAGGTTTTTGATCTTTCTTTGAAATATCAACATCTTATTGTTTATACTAGGGTCAGGAACAAGTTGTGGTTTAGCATTGCTATGAATCGCTTTAGAGTCCCTAGTAGTAGATTAGAAATGCCAGACAAATGCTGAAGTGCTGAACTACTATAAAATCTCCTCACCCATTCCATTCAAATTTCTTCAAAATGCTGAAATGTGGTTAACTCTGAGAAGGCAGGTTTCACATCAGATCATGTATCATCTCTCTTCTTTGCCAGGACTTAATGCCCTATCAGGAATCATCTGTTCTCCCACAGATTAGTTTTTTATGAACCCTTTCATAAAATGTCTAAAATGCCCATGAAATAATTACACTTAAACTACTGTCATAAATAACACAACCGGAAACCAGTTGCTGTAATCAAGTATTTGTGGAACTACAACCTGTTTTCCAGGCATTTAGAAACAAGCATTCCAAGAGAATGGAATTATTTTTTTCTCATTTTTTCTGTGCACAGGTTATGGTGGTAGATTTCCTTTTTCTGAAGAGTAGCACTTCATTTATTAATAGGTTTGAGCTGTACATTCTTCTTGGCAGATCCTGTTGCTTTGATAGTTTTGGGACTCTGTTGTGAAATGGACCCTTGTCCATGAGCCAGTAGGAATGTTTTCTTTCTTGTTTCCTTTCCTTCCTGTCCACACACTTATACATATATATACATAAATACACATATATGTGCTAGCATTTTTTTATTTGTTTAGTGGCCTCTTGTTATTTTTTTTTCTTTTTTTTTTTTGGATATGTGTGCCTTCCACATTGTTTCCTCAGGTACTTGCACCCTTTTGAATTTTGAGCTCCCCCCAGCTCTTCTGTTCACTTTATTATTTCCCTTTTATTATGCCATGTCACTTTAAAGTTTAGCTTCTATTTTATGTTTAATGGTCCCATGAGAAACTGCTGCTGATAGTATTGATTTATTTTTTACTTTTCATGTAATCAAGGAAGAATCATACGTAACTGTGTCAAATATATAAAGATAAATACTATCATAAAAAGATAAATACTAGCATAAAAAGAGGTTCAAATGGTTTGTTGCGTTTTCACACACATGATCTGATATATCCTGCAGCACATTAGAAGAATTGATACTTGCAAATAAATCCTCAGCAATGTGTGCTTCTAAATATTGATAGAAGATCAGAAGCAGAGGTGGGACTTGTGTGTAAAAATAAAAATGGGATAGAGAAAACAGGCTGTGATGAGTCAGAGACAAGTTTTTGAGGGAAACATTTTTCTCGTGTGACCTCCCACACATAAGTTGCTCTGGATACCTCCTTAGCCAGGATTTGGAAAAGATGTGGTGGGGAGAAACTAGAATACTATAAAATATCACAGATGCAGATAATCCAAAGGTTGTTTGCATATAAGACACATAGCAACATATGTCTAGTACCAAGAAATTTTGTTGTTAAACTGTATTACTGCGTGTAGATATGCAGAGCTGTTAAGAAGTGTACATTGGGAGAAGATCTTGCTATGTTTTAGGAGTTTAAGATCATGCTGTGTTTTTTTAATTAAAAAATACTTGTTGAAGAGCCTTATGCTTCTGTGGTTTTAGGTCAGTGACCCAGTGGCTGCTGAGTTCAGCTTGAACACCCAGATGTTCCTCCTCTCCAAAAAGACACTGTGGCTGTCTGATGGCTCAATGGGCTTTGGGCAAGAAAGTGATGTTGCTTTCTCAGAAGGTAAAACTGTGCATAGATCATGCACATTCAATTTGTGTTCCACACTATCAGGATCCTGTTGCCACCAAAACAAGATGGGCATAAGGATTTGTGCTTGTTGCATTAAGCTTCTTGACAAGGCTGTAATAGGTTAGCCTCAGAGCTGTGCTGAATGTTCCAGTCTAACAGGATGTGAACTGTGTGCACTGTTCACAGGTGATGTCATATACGGTCGGGTGATGGTGGATCCAGTGCAGAATTTGGGTGATTCCTTCTACTGCAGCATCGAGAAGGTTTTCCTGTGCACAGGAGCTGATGGATATGTACCCAAATATAATCCATCCAACACTGAATATGGGTGCCTTGCTGATTCTCCATCCCTTCTGTACAGGTTTAAGATTGTGGTAAGGATTCTAATTCTGGGAGGATGCATAAATACATTTTAATTTTTTTCCAACTTCTCTTTTATCCAAAACCCAACTGTTCTTTAAAATGTTCTCAGCAGCACCAAATTTTTGACTTAAGCACCAGGCTAACATGAATTGTTGGAGGCAGTATCTTGCCATTTTTCCTCATTCTTTATCTTTCTGGGAACTTCACTAAGAGTTTGACTTAAGTTAGAATCCCAAGAAGGGCTTTTTCTCTGCCTTGTCTATATCCACGAATGATAGAAAGAGTCTTAGATGATATGCATGTGAAGGATTGGAATTTGTTTCATATTTAGCCATCCAAAATTTAGTGTATAGTGCGAAGTTATTCATCCAGGTTGCTTCTGTAGTCCAATGGGAAAGAGACACACCTCTAAAGCTGGCTTAGCTGATCTAACTTCCTTTCTGAAAATAACTGTGGGGTAACCCCAGGTAACTACAGACCTGATGCCCAACTTTTAGTGTTAATTTTAAGTAGGTTGATTATATCACTAGCTAAATCCTAACCCTAAACAAATTTATGTGATTTTCTGTTAATGAAATGAAATGTAGCTTCTTTAGACTGGGAAATAGACTTCTTACTTGAATTTCAGACCACCTTTATGTATCTTTCTTATTTAAGTATAGGTGTGGTTGTTCTCTAGTGTTTCTGCCTTTTAGTCCAGAAAGGCAAGAGATTAAATAGAAGTTAATACAAGTCAGATGGGACCACAGCTTCGTGTCATGTCTTTTCTCTTGAAGTAGTATTTCCCTAGATTGCAAAAAACAGCATGTGTAAACTACGCAATTTATACATTGCAAGTAAATATTAAAACTGTTTTTCCTAGAAGAAATAAATGTTTGTTTTGAAAACTTTTTTCCCCTCCATGCAGGACAAAGCTCAGCCAGAGACACAAGCCACAAGCTTTGGAAATGTACTTTTTAATGCAAAACTTGCAATTGATGATCCTGAAGCAATCCCATTAGTTAAACAGCCAGGCTCTGATGGATTTAAAGTAGACTCAACTCCTCTATTTCAGGTATGATTTCTGTAGCTTATTAGCAAGATTACTGAGACAAGAAAGAAACACTTGTGTAAGTACTGTTACTAACTGTGAGTCAAATTAAAGCAAATAGAAACATTTATTTTGATTCTAGGGACAGTCAAACATGATTATAAGTGCTTAGAAACTTCCAGATATAAAATCTGGATCACTTATTAAAGTGTTTCTGTAGGGATACTCTTGCTTTTCTCTCATATAATTCCACAGGTTAACCAGAAATTATGCAAGTTGTTCTTATACATTTCTTTTAAGAAGATTCTTGTTACACAGCATTGTTTCATTGCTTCCCATCTCACTTCTCAAAGTCAAAAAATTAAAAATCGTAAGCATTTTTAGGGTATTTCATCAAAATCAAGTTGATACTTGGCATTTTCTGTACAATTCTTTCTTTGCAAACTTGCATGTTGTGAAGCACTGGAAAGCCTAAAAATTGACAACTTAAAGGGTGCAACTACTTCTTAATTGTATTTAGGCCTTCAGCCATGTGCATTCAGCCCTCTGATCTATATAACCCAGCCAAAAAGTTGTCTCTTCACTGCTTGTTTCTAGTGTTTGCAAAACTGCATGTACAACTCAAGTATATAAATTAGTAGGAAAAATATGGAGGAGACTTTAATCCTAATTCTGGCCACTTCAATATTAAAGATCTCATTGTAAGCAGTAGAGTATTTAACAAAACAACCCACTTAAAACTATAAAAAGAGTTTCAAAATCTGCCCCCAGGAAAATGAAATCTCCTTTTTTAATTGCAGAATCTGTTTCCATGTATTCCAGTGCCATGATTTTTGGTCCTCTTTCTATCAAAAAAAAAAGAGAATATGAAGAAACAGAAGTATATCCTGAAAAATACTTGGAAAAACTAGTAAAATAGAACATGTGTTATTTCTCAAAATAACAAAACTGGCCTGCCATTCAAATTATCAGGCAGTAGCTTTAAGACAGTATTCAGACAAGCCTTCTGGAGCCTGCAGAGGCCAAGTCTGGTGTGTATCCAGGAAAGGCGAGGGAAGTTCAAGGGAGGCAGTATCATCTCACACAGACTGAAGGGACCATGCAAACCAGAGTGGATGAAGTTTTCGGGGATGTGTGGAAGCTGACTGTTCCAACACCCAGCTCAAAGCATGGTCACCTAGAGCAGGTTGCCCCAGATCATGACCAGCTGTCTTTTGAACATCTCTGAGGAAGGAGACTCTGCAGGCTCCCTGTTCCAATGTTCAACCAACCTTGCAATAAAAAATTGCTTTCTTATATTTAGGTGGAACTAGAGCCAGGGCCTAATCACTTGGTGGGTTGGGCCTGAAAAGTCCTTTTCTGTGCCCCATCCACTGCTAAAGATACTTTGTATGGCCTTTGGTACTAATCGTACCAAAACCATGCCAAGGCCGTAGCCTTCTTCCTTTTCAGCTGGTACCCAGAGTCTGACCATGGAGAGGAATGGAGACTAACCCCTCTTAAAATTTTGGCACAAAACACAACTCCTCTGGTGCACGTTGGCACATAGAGGTTACCTGTGCATGGTTTTGAAAGTACTTGGCAAGAGACTGATTTCCTCTGCATTTAGCACTGCCCAGGTTGTGTGTGCGTGTGTTTAAATACAAAAAATGTTTCTTTCCAGGTGTCTTTGGGTAGGGAGTGGTATGTCCATACGATCTACACTGTGCGTTCCAAGGAGAACTCTAACCGTGGAATCGGCAAAAGAAGTGTGGAGCACCAGTACCACTCACTCCTCAGTGGTGGGAGCCCAGGAGGCTCCACGTGGAGACGGCAGAAGAGGGGAGTTGAGCAGGCACCAGGGCTTGCAAGAGATATTGGAGCGGAGAACAACCGAGGAACGAACATACAGCACATAGCCCTGGATCGCACCGGCAGGAAACAGGGGCCTCAGAGGGAGGTTGCGGTCAGTGGTGTTCTCCCCAGGGAACTGAATAACCAAAGTGCAGGAATCAGCATAGTCACAATCATTGGTGGAGCTGCTGCTGTTTTCCTAGCCATCTGCTTGATTGCAATTATCGTTTTGCTGCTAAAATGGAAACAAAATTCTGACAAGAAGGAAAGCACAAATGAGTCGGGCAGCAATGAACCAATGATGCTACCACATAATTACAACAATGACAGCTCAGAGGTTTGATTCCAAGACCACAGGATTCAAAACAGAGTCTCCAGAGTGCCTCAAAAAAACCCTTGAACTGCACATTTCTAGCAGCAGATAATGGTGACTCACGAGGAGTTCATGTATTTCTAGGTGTACTTGAAATCTGATATCCTGAACTCTTACTGCCATTATCAACAACAGAAGAAGCTGAACTGAACCTCCCACTTTGCACGAAAGGAAATGCTGATATCCCTATACCATGCACTAACAGCAAATCAAGGGACTGCATTGTAAGGGAGAGATTATTGTTGTGGTTTTGTATTTTCTGACATTTCAAAAGAATAAAAGAAGCTAATACAAAGGTGCTATATATCCTGTCTGCAGTAAGAGAGGGCATCTCTTTCTTCAGAAACACATAATACTTGAGAGGAGGAATCCTTACACTCTTCTGTTAAATATTGTACTGTTTCTCACAAAAAACCTCAATGTCTACAAATAGTTTGAAATGTGATGGAATGCCTTAGGCATGAATCCTCTGTCCTATAAATTTTTGTCTTCACTTAATCTGTACCAGTGATTTTTTTTTTTTTTACTTATATATAACTGAACTTTTTCAAAAGACAGCTAGATTATACAGCATAGCATTATAAACAGTTGCATGTCACAGGATCCAATACATACTCTTTCCTGCAAATTCTTATTCATCTATTTAATCTGAGAATTTTTTTTTCTTATTTATGTTTATATAGAGCCAAAGAATGCAACAAATCCAGAAAATATTTTGGTTTTCACTGAAACTGGATGCTTATGTCCTCTTAAGTTTGTAACGGATCATGGAAGTGTTACAAGGTAAATTTTATCTCTTAGTGCATGTCCACTGCTGAGAAATGCAAGCATTAGAATTTCAGTACCTAGAGGAAATGATAGTTAGATTCAAAATGCAGAGGACAAGGTTCTGCTGAACTGAGCCTAGGAATCATGATGTTGAATCCAGCATAGTTAGTTGCCATACTAAATAGCAAAAAGTGAAGAAAAAATTAACATTTTATTGAATCAAGTAGTATTTATTGCTGTATAATCATAGCACATTTTGACAAACATGCTAGGTCATTGTTGGGCATTTTTTAACAAGTGACTACTTCTGCAAGAGTAATTCTAATTTTCTCTCAGCATTCTTGATTTAGGTAACATGACAAGTTTGGAACAGCAATGTCCTGTGTCAGTTTTTATCCAGACACAACTTGTTCTGTCCCAAAGATGTTTTAATCCTGACAGGACCTGTTCTGCCCCTGTCAAATCCTTGGCTAGGAAAGCTATGTAACCTTCAGGAAATGTCTCTTTTGCCACACTAGCATTTTGTGTAAGTCCTTTAAGTCATACAATCCAAGAATTGCCTGGGTTGGAATGACCATTCAAGATCATCATGGTTCAACCCCACACCCATGGGCAGGGACACCTTCTGCCCTGTCAGGTTACTCAAAGCCCCATCCAACCTGACCTTGAAGACTTCCAGGGATGAGGCATCCAGAACTTCCCTGGGCAACCTGTGCCAGTGTCTCCCCACCCTCACAGTAAATTTCCTCCTAATGTGTAAACCTATCCTCTTTCAGCGTGAAGTCATTACTTCTTGTCCTAATGCTGCATCCCCTTGTGAAAAGTCCCTCCACAGCTCTCTTGTAGGCCCCCTTCAGGTACTGGAAGGTGCCCTAAGCTATCCCCAGAGCCTTCTCCTGGCCAGACTAAACAATCCCAACTCTCTCAGCCTGTCTTCATAGGGGAGGTGACACAGTTCTCTGACCATGTTTGTGGCACTCCTTGGGACTAGCCCCATCAGGTTGACATCCGTCCTATGTTGGAGGCCCCAGAGCTGGATGCAGCAGTTCAGGTGTGGTCTCACAGGAGTGGAGCAGAGGGGCAGGACCATCTCCCCACCCTGCTGGCCCCACTGCTTTGGATGCAGCCCAGGATGTTTGGCTTTTGGGCCTGGGAGTGCACATTGCTGTGTCATGTCTAGCCTCTCATCCACCAGCACCCCAAAGTCCTTCTCAGCAGGGCTCCTCCTAATCCATTCTCCACCCAGCCTGTCTTTGTGCCTGGGATTACCCTGACCCAGGTACAGGACCTTGCACGTGGCCTTGTTGAACTTCATGAGGTCTGGCCCACCTCTCAAGCCTGCTCAGGTCCCTCTGGATGGCCTCCCTTCCCACCATCCTGTCAAACACATGACACCACAGCTGGGTGTCATCTGCAAACTTGCTGAAGGTGCACTTGGTCCCACTGTCTGTGAGATTGTCAAACAGCACTGGACTCAGTGGAGTTCTCAGTAGAGTTGAGCTGTGTAAACTATATAAAATCTGAATTGGGATGCTGAGACTTTGTGAAAAAGAAAAAGAAAAAGAAAAAGAAAAAGAAAAAGAAAAAGAAAAAGAAAAAGAAAAAGAAAAAAAGAAAAAGAAAAAATCCAGAAGGTTTCCTGTGGGAGTCAGTCAACACAGATAGATCAGACCTAGTTATCTGCACAGTTGTCCTCCGAGACATAATGACTCAGAAACATGGAGTTCTACTAGGCTAGGAATATCGGTGCTGTGATTCATGGTAGAGTGTGAATATGCCCACAGAGAGACTCATGCTAATATCTCTTGCTCTGGATTTGTGTTGGTAGGACTTCACTCATTTAGTAGGATTTCTTCAGTTTTTCACAAAATGAATCAGGTCAGAATCTGTCCTACATTTTCTAGGTTTTCTGAAGACGCTGATTAGACAGCTTAATTGAAAGATATTTGCAGCCCCTGAAGGGTCAAACTCTTATTAAACTCTAGCACTCATCTTTTATTTTAATTAATCCGAGTTCTAGCCTGAAACAATTATCCATAAGCCATGCCCAGTGCTTTAGACCTTTCCCCCAGACACCTGACATCAATTTGCTCTTGTAATGAAGTTCCTGGTTTTGTGATCAATATATTATGTTGATCTTAAGACTTTACCCACAGATACTTTGTATATTTAGGAAGTTCACCCCTAAGTTGCAAATGTACAAAAAGATCAGATTTACCTTTGTGCCTATGTGTAACATCACTATGAGAAAAGCAGAATTTCTCTCCTAGAACCTGCATGTTTGGATCATAACAGCCAATGATTCTACAGTAGAATGGGACACATGTAAATAATAGAACACTTTAATATTTATGAAATGCCTGTTTTGTATAAGCAGAGAACTTTTTAAAAATATATATATAAAATACAGAAATTAGGTGTTTATCAGTAGAGCTATTTTTCTGCTTTTGAATTTTACCAGACCAAAATATCATTAAAGGTGCTTGCAGGCAAAATCATTCTATAATTATTATTTGTTTTTAGAAAATCACATCACACCCCATGTGTTCTACAAGCCAAATATTTAGCCCGGTAAACAACCTGATCACTGCTTTGAATAGCGTCTGATTACAGCTTGGTAAAATATTTAGGTTGATGGGGATAATGAGACTAATGTTTTTCTAAGAGCATGCAAACTAATAGTCCAAACTGGTGATAACAAAGAAAAGGACAAAGCAAACACTGAAAAATAGGACAAGCATGAGTAAGATTCATGAGCCAGATACCAAAGTCCTCTTCCTGGGAAAAAAATTCCAGTGTTTTCAGTAAGGCATGCTGGATTTGTCCCATTCTTAAGAAATTGGATTTTTTACAATTCAGTGAACGATAAATACATCTGTAACAGCATGCCTTTTTTTTTTTTTTTTTATTATGGCTTCAAGGTTTCAGATTTCAGCAAGATGTTTTGGAGGCTTATTAACATTTTTCCTTTTACTTAACAAGTGGCCTTGTTTATACTAACCTGAATAAGTGCCTCGTTCCCAGTGATGTGCACAAATATTTTAATATTTATCTATCCAAGCAATAAACTGAGTATATTTTATATATATATTTAATCTATTTCCAGATTATGTATTCAATCCTCTTTTCCCTGGAGATGCTTATTCTGCTAGCAGTAATACCATTTGTTAAACCATTTATACAATAATTACTGTGTTTTAATTTTTTATCAAGCTGTCATATTTATTTGGAACAAATTTTTGCTTATGTCTATGGCTGTGATATTTGGCATTTGTATCAGGAAAAAATAAAACTGCTTCTGTTTGGTTACTGATCTAAAGTTTGTGTATGATTATCACGCTCTGGAGAGAGGTCTGTAATGCAGTGTTAAGAAAAACTTAATTTGTTACATCAATGGAAGAACACAAAGATCCTGTGTTTGCAACAAATCTCACAGTGTTGCTGAATTGAATGTTTTCTGGTCATGAAGGGTTCAGCACAGGGATTGTTTTTTAATCTTGGTGGTTGCACTCATGGCTCAGAGAGGGATTCCTCTTTCAATTCCTGAACATCAGAAATCTCTAGACACCTGCAAGTCCTTTGTAGGCTGGATTGCCATGTTCCTGTGGGCTCCTGGCAGGCTATGTTTTACTCATCTCACTGACCAGAGAAAGTGACTCTGCAGGGAGCAGTTCCCTTGTTCCTGCAGGGCTGATGTTGCTTCTTGTGCCAGGTGATCAGCTTTTTGTTTTTCTTAGTGGCAAATGTATTACTTGTAGATGTAGACACTTAACAAGGAACTATGATGCAGAAAGAGAAAGCTGCTGGGTACTTTTCCCTTCTCACCTCACCCTTTGTAAACTGGCCAGCACCAGCCTCTGACTTCTGTGTGAATTGAAGCAATCACTTACATCCTTCACTGTCAGAAAGGCTGTATTTCGTGGCTAGTTGCACGAGTGACACAATAGACTCACCAACTTACCTTGCAATAAGGAAGGATAAGCTAGCAGGTAGTGATTCCTGGTTTGCTATGTCTGTTCCCTTCTGCTACCTAAACTTGCTCATGTGGATCATGCTCAGCAGTTACCTAGTGTGAGCTGAGAAGCCCTGTGCATATCTTCATCTGGTATTGTGATTTCTGCATTTCTGCCAGGGCAAATCATTCAAAAGAGTTTCTGTCCTGCTCCAATATAAATAGCTATATAAGATATAATGAATAATGAGTCTGGTCCCAGAAGTATGGCATTATCAATAAATCAAAGGGCATTAATTTCCCACTCCAAGATCATCCACAGCAATCAAGTCATGTCCACACATATTCATGTCCACACTCATTTTGGCACTTAGTGGAATTTTGGTACTCCTAACGTGTTCAAGCATGTCTCAACAGGTCCTGGATGACTTTCATTTCAAAGCCCAACTATAGTCCCATTTCAGCATCTCTGTGAGTCAGGGTTTTTAATGCATCCTCACTGTCTTTTGAAAGAATGACTCAACTCCTACCCTGAAGGAATTCAGCTCCTTCTGTAGAGTGCCTTAGCTTTGAATGCTGTTCGTAATGTTAATTTATTTTTCATAAGTTACTAATTAGTTACTGTTCATTCATAAGTTACTATCAAGAGGCTGTTTGAGTTTTGGGG
>VZRF01005215.1:0-85069 GCA_013396875.1 Vireo altiloquus | reverse complement strand
GGGGGGGGGGTTTGTTACTTACCTCAAGAAGCAATTCATTCAGAATTTACCTTGCACTGCTTTGTTTTGGGACCATTGACTCCCATAAAAAATGAAGCAAACAACTGGAAGATTCCTAAATTATACATCTTGTTTCATTTCCTGGCCAATGCTCCAGCATGTGCTGGGTTCCTCCTATTGCCTGTTACCTGCAGTTTCATGACACAAGTTTTCCTGAGTGTAAATTTACATGTAGAGCTTAAACCTGCAGCTGTCCAAGTTAAAGTGCTCAGGTTAAACCAGTACAACCAGAAAATCAAGTGTTACAATTGTCATCTCAAGTGTCTTTTTGACCATTTTTGTAGCAAAAGTTCAAATTCAGTATGGAAGGCAAGAGGAGACAGTCTGGGTAAAGTGTGTGTTGTAATCCCCTCTTTGAGAATATATTGCTTTCTGCTTTTCTCCCATTTGCATTCCCTTTGCCCCCCATAAAACCATACAGTGGAACTAAATGATACAGCAAATGACAAACAGGATGATAAAAGGTAAGGAATGTCTTCACCATGAGGAGAGATTAAATAGATAAAACTCTCTTCCACTCTTCAGCCTCGGAGAGAATTACCCAGGGAAGAGTATGAGAGAGGTACATTAAATCCTGAATGTTACAGAGACAGTGAGTAGGGAACAATGATTGACTGTTTCTTGTAATATTTTACAGAAGTTTCACACAATAAAATTTGCTGGCTACAAGAATGAAACAAAGGAGTCAATACCTAACCATACAACCTAAAATTAGACTTGCAAGACTCATTAGTGAAGGATGAATACCAAACAAACAAAACAAAACAAAACAAAAGAAAAAAAAAAAAAAAAAAGGGAAATTCCTGGAAGAAAAGTCATTTGCAATCAACTATTTGTATGAACAGCTGGTTCAGAAAGCCTGGACTAGGAAAAGCCAGTAGGATTCTGGAGAAGGATCAAGATATTTATCTTCTCTTTCCTTTCTATTCCCTACAACTCCACTACTGAGCACTGTCAGAGGCAGATGAACCAACACAGAAGAGCCACTCTTAGACCCTAACAGTTGTACAAAGAGCCACCAGCCCCAGACTTGGAATTGGTAATTTAAAGTACAAATACCATTTTATGCCTTGCTGATTTTGTTTTTCTTGGAGTAAAAGAGGAATGAAAGTTTTCATTTTTCAGCACCCTAGGCCTCTAACAGCTGGTTTACCTGCACCTCACATCTACCTAAACCTCCTGCTGAGGACTGCTTGAAAAAGCAGCAAGATCCAATAGCCTTTTCCTGGTGCATATCCTGTGAAGGCATTTGATCTGGTCAGAATGAGGTAAAGCATCTGGAGCAAGAAACTTGGGGGCCAAGGTAAAAGATACTGTTGATGATTTTATTTACCTTATAAACATGCTCCATTTATTCCCTGCTGTTTGTACCAAAAAGGTTAAAATAATATTTACTGGCCTCTCAAGTGTCTCTTTCACTGATGTATTTTTTTTTTAAGTTTCTAATGGCACCAAAATGATCATAGCAAGAAAGAAACATAAATACCTAATTATTTAAAAGTAATAGCTTGTGGGAATGTTGGCTGGGCCCCTTTTCCATTTCTTGGCAAGATGTCTGGATTTCAGTACAGCAAGCTGCACAATGCCCCACAGGGACTGGTCCCCAGTATTGTCACCAAGGCAGGAGTACGATCTGGCTAATTGTTCAGAATGACAAAAGCCTCTGTCTTTGGGGACAAAATGATGTTGCTATATCAGGAGGTTAGCTTCCTAGGTGTCCTCCTATGCCCACATCTCATGTGGACACAGCTGTGCCACAGACTACCTCATCAGTAGCGTGCCTTCCCCAGTCTTCTGGAGACAGCATTCCTGGCCTCCTGTTGTCAGGATTTTGAAACACTCTCTCCCAGCAGGAGGAAAGGAAAGATTTGGATCCACCTTCGAGGAGCATCAGCTGGAGAGACTTGTAATGGCTTTATGGGTATCAGCAGCTGCCCATGCATCACACACTCAGCAACTTTCATCTGCCCAGGATTTAGCAGAGGTGCTACATGATGCCCTTAAAATCTCAGGGTTCCCTAATGCAACAGAGTGTGCAGTACAGCACAGGGACTCTCAGTGCTCCTCTGCACCTCAGGAGACTTTTTCCATCGCAAGTTGTAATGTTCAACAAAAAAATGCCATGCTTCATAGGAGATGTGCTCATGTATGTCACAGCTTCCAGGACACCAGCAGCGAAAGGCTTAACAGAGCACGTTCACTTCCCCTAAACTCCTCTCACATCCTAACTCAGGTGAACTTAAGTAGCAAGGTCCCAAAAAAACCCCTTTATGGACAGTAACATGTTGGTCACAGACACCTAAGATTTGCTGAACACAACTGCAACAGAGAAGTGCAATTCTTACTGCTGTTAAGGGTCTACATGCTGTGCCTGGTTATAGGAAGAGCTTGGTGTGTCAGCAGTGATTCTCAACACAGCATACTATGCACTCAGACCTAACCCAGCTGCAGGGAGTAACCCAGAGGGGTGTGGGCCTGAAGTTGTTTTGTTGCTAATTTAATTGTTTTTAACTAGGCTGGCACCTCGTAAAAGATGACTCTCAGAGGCAGAACCCTGTTCTTGCCTTAATGTAGCCAGGCTACATGTGAGCAGTTCAATACCTGCTTTCTCTTGCTGAGGGTTTTTTCTCGAGCTAGTTGTGCAGTTAGCTTTTCTGAGAAGTTCACATTCTGATATCAGACATTAGACTGAAGAGGTTTCTGTGCACACCTCCTGCAACGGCACTCATTTATTACTCTTTCCTCAGCTGTGGTGATTTCTCTACCCTGCAACACTACCCTCAGGATAGGACCACCCATAAGAGCTTCTGTCCAAGATATTTGACTTGGTACACTGGTGCTTGGATTTTCCTTTCCAATTTAGCTCTCAAAATGAAGGTGCCAGGGAAATATTTCTCCCCAGGAAACTTCCGTTTCCTCAGGAACTGCATTTGACATCTGTAACCTCACTCTGAATGGTAAATATGAGGTGAACTATTAAAAAAAATTCTTGCAGCATTTTGGCATTGCCTGTAGTTCCCATCTGGGGCTGTCAGCTGTGGTAATATGTTTTTCCCCAATCTTCCCAAGAACTTCTGGGGAGTTCTATTCTCTAGCAAAATGTTTGTTCTCAAAGCATGACTATAACAACTGTACATGTGCACACAAAGACAGACACACAATATGTTTTTATTAATATATAAAGTTTATATAGATTTTATCATGTATTTTAAACATACATGTATAACAGAGGGCTGTATCTGTGCATTTTATATAGTATGTAATAGATATTGATAGGTGTTTATTTTATATGTATGTCTATATTTTTGTATTATACAATACACAAATTTTTATTTATATATAATAATTCCTCAGATAAGACCACAAGGATGAAGTGTTACAAGGTGGGAAGCAGAATTCAGGGTGTATTTGCCTGGAAGGAATCACAGCAGCCAGATCCACAGTCAAAACCTGAGAATGCAACTCTCAGTGCTTTGGGGTCAGGGAGATTGATTTGATACACTCTGCTGGAGTCCAAAATAAGCAAACAGATGGCATTCAGGACTGTCTCCCTGATGGGGACCAGCAGTTGTAGCTCCTGGACCCACTGGTGCAATCCAGTGCCTGCAGCTCTGGCTTTTTCTTATTTTGGTTTGCTGCAGGATGCCAAGAAGAAGCACAACCATTTTTTCAAAATACCTCATGCTTGGAGTTCAGCAAGCAAATGCATTGAGGAAAAAGAGAAGTTAAATGACAGAAGTTTTCCAAAGTCTATGCTTCTTCTATTTACTTTGTGGCAAGATGCTGCAGCACCAGGATTTCCCCATCCCAAAAACCTGCAGCTTGGGGCTGGAAACTTATAAGCCATGGCAGCAGCTTCTCCTTGTGCCCCTCTCCTGAGCTGTGGGCTCCCCTTCTGCGACTGCTGTGAGCTGGTTTTGGTCCCTCATTAGCAGAGTGGCCTGGAAGTGCTCCCAAAGAGGGGGAAGGCAGCAGGCTCCCTCAGTGAGCATGTGTCTCCAGGGGCCCGTGGCAGGGGATGCTGCCAGCCTCTGGGCCACCTGACACGTCTCTCCCTAGTTCCCAGACATTCTGAGGGAGTCTTTTCCATTTGGAGAAGGCATGAAGTTAAAAGCCATTCAACTGCCCAGGGAATGAGGGCGTTTGGCTCCTAAACAAAGAAGGGCTGTCTGCTGTCAGACGCTGTCCAAGATTTCTCAAAGGGGCAACGAAAGTGCTGCTCTATTCCCACAGGATGTGAACTTCAGCTCCTTGGTGGCTCCTGGCACCCCGGCTGGGGCAGAAGAGGTTGCTTTGGTCCTGCTCAGACCAGCCCTTGCCACCCCTTTGGAGCTATCTGCTTCTCCTTAAACAGAGCTGTGGCAATCAGTTGTAGAAGAAAGTGAAAGGAGAGCTCAAAAAGAGGAGCTTCCTACCTGGTGAGTCCCCAGCACTGGCTGTAAATGAGGCTTTCTCTGGTGCTGTCACTCAGGGTGTGGGGAGCCTGTTGCTTATCACAGGCTGGTGGGTCGGGAAAGAGGGTTAGATACGTGCCTTGAAGGAATCAGGCAGACCAAGAGGGGGCCCCTGGGGACTGAAAAGCACCTGCTTGTGGTAACAGTTGCACAAAGCCTGATTAAATGTTCCCGAGGGTCTTCAGTTAATGACTGGGGAACACAGAATTCTGTAATTTCTGCTTTATTTCTTTTGGGTTTTTGCTTCATAACTTTTTGGCAAATGTAAATCGATTCTCCTTTTTTTGCCTGGTGCTATCTCCCATGTATCTGCAGTTTAAAGGGAAACTGTCAGGGCTACTTTTAGCTTCCTTTTATGGTTCTTGATTAACTGGTCATACAGTGTGAATTTTATCATTAAAAAAAAACCAAGCCAAACAGGAAACCAAACAAATAAAAAAACACCCCAGAAAAAAACCCAAAAAAAGGCATTTTACAATTTTTATTTAAAAATTACAGTGTTTTCCAAAGTCTAGTAAAATGAGCCCTTGTGGCATCAGTGATTTACACTGCAAGAATGAGGAAAATAAATAGCCTTCAGCATCAAGGCAATAATTAACAGCAGTGATTTATCAAAGTGGATGTGGTCTGGGTTTAGCCATTTTCCTTCTCCTTCTGTATCCTTCTTCCCTTTAGTGCAGCTCCTTCTTTCATTTCCATTACTGCACTTTCTTGCTGAATGAAAATGTTGAAAACATGCCACCTTCTGCTCTTTTTAGGTACTGCACAGCCCAAAGAAAATTTATGCTCTGGAAACTTGTGTAAAATGTGTGCACATCCGTGCACAGACACAGGCAGGTACACACACACACATGTAAACCTAAAAATGCACACATCTCCTAAATCCCCCTGAACTAGCTAAATCTCTTTACTCACAGGCTTTTCTTTAGTTACAAGATTTGCACTTCAGCTGTTAGAATAAATGTGCTCATGAAAAGGTTTTCAAGGAAACCAGAAATTAGGCCAATTCTGACCACTGTCTCTGGAATGTTAAGGAAAATGAGGAAGGTAATACTTCTTCCAGTCTCTCTTTAATGACTGCACTGGATGAAGATCTGTGTGTGCTCTTTTAAATTCTTAACTTTATCTCCTTTACCTCCATGTAAACGCTCACATATATACATTTCCTTTTAGAGCAGCTCTGGGAAAATCTCCCTCTTATCATTTCACTGATTCAGGAATGTTGAAGACCTTCTGCTAGGGCAGATCCTGGGTATCCTCACTTGCACACCACAACAAAAACCAGTGGTGTAGGGAGATGGAAACACAGGTACAGCCCAACAGCTTTGCTTTTGTTCTTCTTGAATTTTAACATGAATTTTTGTGAGGCTGATTATTCCTTATGAAAAAAAAAAAAAAAAACCAAACCAAAAAAACCAAGAAAACCCCAGCCAAACACACCACAAGGGAATTTCTTATGCCACAACTCTTCCACAAGTTTATCCCAGTATCTTAGTCTTCTGTTATTCCAAATACGGCTCAGTATTATGGGTATGAGCAGATTCCTCTGCGTAGTTTTCTCCCCATGTTTCCTCTATTGCCATTTAAGTAATCTCCATAACTGAAGATAGACTTGGCCTTTAGCTGGCTCTCCAAACTCCAAGGTATGAGAAACGCTTTATTTTCCTTTCTCTGACTACTAACAAGGAGTGTGCCTCTTTCTAAGCAGCTGGGGCTGTGTTCTGAGGTCCTAGATTCTTTTCACTGAGGACTTTGCAAAGCAGGAGATAGTTGAATGTTAGGCAGCAGAGGTGAAGAGTAGCTCCCATGGGTGAGGGCAGGGGGAGGTACACCACCACATAAATGGTGTTTGTGGGTCCCCTTTGCAGGCAGGTGGGGAGGTAGTCAGGGTACCTCTCTCAAGGCTGCAGAAAAGGGAGGAATGTCTTTTGCTTTATCTAAATTTGCATGAGGAGTGTTTTCCTAAGTGCATAGCTGCATTCTTCTGTACCTAACTTGTACATATTATCTTGCTTTTATATGGTGTTGCACTGTTCCATGTAGTGGATCCTGCCTGTCTGACTCCTTAGAGAGGGCACTTTCAGATATCTCAGTTACAGATAGGGTTATTTATTCTTTAAGAGCATGGTAAATATAATGAACACTGTCTTTATTTCTACTGTAACTTCCACATCAGAAGGGCTATCTTCAGACTGTAAAGAGGAATAAGTAGTAAAATAAATGTCCTCAGAAAGTATATTTTTTCTCTGTTTTCTTAACCTCACAGATACATGTTATGACAGAGAAGCCAAAGATCCTCTCTGGCTATTCCTCTTTGCCAGAAAGGTGTTAGCACTCCTAAACAGCTGGCCTTTTACCTTAAGGCACTTTAATTCCTATTACAAATGAAGTTAGTCCTCTGCCTACTGTGAAATAGGGGGAGCTGAAAAATGGTTTAAAGTAATCTTTTATCCTCACTTTCTAGTTATAAGTGGAATTTAGCTGGAACAGAGAATAGGGCCCCCACATTTTCAAGGCATCTGTTTTCCCAGATAAGCTCTTGACTCTCAAGAGGAGGAGTGTGTTGCAGTAAATCAGAAAGTCCATAAGGCATGCAGTGGGGTCAAACTTCTGAGTGCAATAATCACCCCAGAAAGGGCTCAAATGAGATAAGCCTTGTACTTGGCAGTAAAGTGTGGTGGTCAGCACAAACCTTTTCATCTTGCCTTGCGGGGTTTAACGCCATAAGGCTGATGCACCTGGGCAGAGAAAGGTGTTCATGGCTGGCCCTGAATTGTGCTCAGAGCACTGATTTTATAAAAAACTTACCCAGAAAATTTGGGTTGAACAGCACTGCTTTTGCTGGTTCATTTTCTTGGAAAATGATATATTAGGCAAGCTGGATAAAAACCTCAGCTTGTACCTAGACGAGGTGGTTTTGGAGACAGGTGAGTAAAGGCTGTGATGCCAAGAGGTGGGCAGCTCTCAGTATTCCAAAGCAAATCCCACCAGGGATGTCTCAAAAGATAATACGAGTTTCCAGTGGGTTCCCTTGTACTTGTTTGAGGAGTATTATCCTATTTATCTCCTTTTTTTAAAAAAAAATGCAAGTGTTTAAGCACTCTTTGGAGCCAGGATGGAGATCCTCCTCTCAGTAACCCAAATTGTGTTTTAAAACCTGCTTATGTGTGTTGACTGTCACAGACCTCAGACCCACAGGTCATGTTAAACCATTCTGCACTTTGGAGAACCACCTGAAGGTGTGGGAATTTGGACCTGACTCCCTGTAACTCCACGTACCAGTCTGGGAGGTAGAAGCCTGGGGTCTCAGAAAGCAGGGCTGGCAATTGCAGAGTCCTTCACGAAAGCTGCTGCATGGTGCAGAGCACAGCTGCCCACTGGATGGCACCAGGACTCTGTTCGTGTGTGCATGCTCCCCTCCTGCCTCCCTGAGCCGTCCCATCCATCCCTGGCTTTGCAAACAGGCTCAGCAAGACTCTGGAAGCAAAATGACATGAGGAAGCTGCAGATGTGAAAGCTGTACTGAGACAGGAATATTCTGCAGAGTACTTTACGTTCCTATCCATAGAAGCTGCTCTTTCCAAATAATCACTTGGAGAATAATAACAGGTGTAGGATACACCTTTTCTAACCATAGGATAGAGGGACAAGCATTATTTTTTTTTAGCTCTGTTGTTACCAATCTTCCTTCTTGCTGCCTCAGGCTACAGTAACAGCAGTATTTAAATGCTGCAGGCTGTGCAGAGTGTGGCTGCAAGATTCTGGGACCTAAAGTGTATTAACACCCAGATCAGAGGCATTGATGCTGCCACAGTGAGTCAACACTTTTTGATCCCTCAGTGGAGAATGCATGCAGCAAACTTATGGCAGATATTTATAGAGTAATGTACAAGTTAATACTCTTCTCCACAGCTACTGGAGCTGGGCTTGCTGCCTAAATGTACATCTGCAGTGTACTTACTGAAGCCAAGAAGCTTTACAGAAGTCATCAAAGAAAGGAGAGCTGTTCGGAAATTTAATGATCCATTACATTATGTTGTAATTCTTCATGATCTCTGATGAATGTGTCTTTATTTATTTATTTATCACTGCTCAAGCAGAAGCATAAAAGCCCATGAAATAGGAGCCAGCCCCAGATATAAAGAAGTTGCTGCTGGTGATGCCATGCTATTTTTTGCCTTTTCTTTTGTGTATTCTCTGTATCCTTTACACATGTATTTGTAGCATATTATGATAGTGGCTGGTTATCCTAGTAGTTTTCCATGCCCTTTCCCTAGGCTGAAAGACAAAACACATTCCAAGGGCCCCCATCCTATCTTGGTTCTCCTTGGGAACCAAGGCCAAAAAACAGCTCTTCGAGGCACAATTTCATCAACAAAGTACAGCTAGTACCAAGGAGGGAGGGGGATGGGTCCAGAAAAGGATTGAACCAGAAAGGGGAGTTGATAAGAAAGGCATCACTGGCGGCAGCAAGGAATGAGAAAAGCCTGCAAGGCGGAACAGTGCAGCCCGAGGCTGAGATGCTCAGTAAGAGCCAGCCTTGGCAGCCCCAGGCTGTGTGCACCCTTGAGGAGAAACCTGCTTCACCATTTATTTGACAGAGGCCAGTGGGCTCCAGGTGCAGGGCTAGGTGGTATCCAAGCCCAGGAAGAGCATAAGCAGCCAGGGAATTAGATCACACATCTGGGCTTCTACCTGGGGGAGGCAGCGGCTCTCTCAAACCTGCACTTTTTTTCCTCTGCCCCACTGATCCAAAGACAGACCTCAGAGTCACACCCCATGCAGGGAGAAGAAGGAAAGCTGAGAGAGATGCCCAGAGGCGGATGGCACCAGCTTCCAAACCTCTCTGTCCCCCCCACCCTGAAGAGGGGAGAGCAGAGGTACAGCCCCAGCCTTGCTTTCACAGCAGGGCTGCAGGCTGCCCTGCTGCCAGAGGTAGCAGCACTGGAGTCTTGCTGGGACCACAAGCTGAACAAGAATAGTGCAGATGTGTTTTTAGATCACGTCCTGATGTGACTGAAAGTTCTTCTTCCTCATTTAAAAGTCAGGTCAAAATCTGTCACAGGTCATAAAAATATATATATGTGTGTTTTAACCCCAGGTAACAACTAAGCACCAGACAACTGCTCACTCATTCCCCTTGCATCAGGATGGGGAAAGAATTGGAAGAGCAAAAATGGGACAGTGGGAAGACAAAGGCCATCACTCCAAATGTCCCCTGCTTCCTTCCTTCTTCCCTCAGCTTTATATGTTGGGCATGATACCATATGGTACAGTCTGGAATATCCCTCTAGTCGCTTGGAGCCAGCTGTCCTGGCTGTGTCCCCTCCCAACTCCTTGTGCACCCACAGCCCACTGTGGGAGAGAACCAGAAAAGGCCTTGGCTCTGTGTCAGCCCTGCTCAGCAGTAACAAAAACACCTATGTTATCAACCCTGCTTTCAGCTCAAGTCCAAAACACAGCCCCCCACCAGCTGCTCTGAAAAAATTAACCCTACCCCAGCCAAAACCAGCACAAAGTAGCAAGACATAGTCACATATTAGCAAAGGCAGATCCATGTGCCTTCCAAGATGTGTTCATTAAATACATGAAAATATCCTTTTGTTCACATCTTTTATATCTTCACCATTTTTTTCTGTAGGTACAACGTAATGGTAGCTGTATAACCTGGACAGGCTGTGTTTGACCCAGGTACCATCAGCAGGGCTATGGGGACATCTAATCAGTCCCCTTTTGAAGGCATCAATATTCCTCTCTGCATCTAATCCACTGAGAGGGCAGCTGAGCTGACTTCTTTTGCATTATTTTGCTGGAGGCGGTTTTCTGTGAAACTGAGTTAGCAAGGGAAGATTCTTCCTTTAGTTGCCATGTCCAGGTAGGGTACAGCACCTGTGCCTCACAGGACAAAGAGGCACATTGTTCATCCAAAGAGCTGCCTAAAAAGCTGGGTGTCACAAAGAGCCAGAGCTCCATGGCTAAAGTTCTGCAGAAAGATCAGCATACATTACCTGAACAGCTGTCCCACTGAGCTGCTACAAAAGTCATCCAGATTTTCCCTCTACCAGGATAGCAGATGCCCTGCCTGCCACATGGGGAGGTGCTGCAGTTCTTGACACTGGAACTGTTGTCACTGAGCAGTTTCTCCTTTACATTAAAAATAAAATTATCCTGGGCATTATATCCTGTCTCCTTTCCTCCTTTCTCTTTGTAGTTCTTCTTTGAACGTTAAAACTAAGGGATCAAAAAGTAGGACAGCTTCTGATCTGCCAGTGCAGCTGACCTAAACTTCCTTGAGTGTGATGGATGTGGGAGCTGAGCCTTTTCCCACCTTGGGAGAGCAGATGCCTTCTGGTGTCCCACGTTCCTCTGAGTTACCGGGTGAAGTGGATGCTTTAGGTTTAATTTGCAGATCCGAAGTGGGCAGGCTGCCAGTGGAAGGTAGGCACAAGGCTAGCTGTGGTTTTACATGGTATGGGATTTTTTCTCTCCTTTGCTGCACCTGTAAAACATTTTCTAGCACTGTTGTGCAATCATCTAAAATCTTAGAGTGTCCCCATGCAGGAAGTCAGGAAATTCTAAGAATGAGGGTCAGTAAGAGTTATAAATTATTTCTCAAAAATTTTCCTACAAAAGACTGGTTTTACTTGATTTCACAATATGCCTCCAAATTTTCAGAACTGGTTATGTCACCTTTGTTCTTACTCTTCTCAGCTGCTTAAAATTTTAGCTTTTGCCACTAATATTCTCAAGATGCCTTTTGCTTTTTAAACTTGTTCTTACCTTTTGCTCTCATGAAAAGGAGAAAAAAAGAATTCCCTAAAGAGACAATTGTGCTCATTAGAGTCCAGAAGAATGGAGAAGTTGGGAAAGATCAAATTATTTGAAATACATTAATTTTTGTAGGTAATTTGTATTTGTTACAGTTGGTGACAAGGAAGAACTGGGTTTTCTTTGGGGTGTGTTATGAAATTGAAAGAAAAATGGAAAACCACAAAGGGTAGATTTGAGAATAAGCCTCTAGATGAGTATCAGGATGCTTGAGTACAAGGGCAGTACTCCAAATATCCTGCATTATTTAGGACAAGCTGTTTTATTCCTCATTTCCAGCAGCCCTGTGCTTTCACCTGCAGTGAGAGGGTCACTTGCATGCTCAGTTATCTCCTGTACTATTGGCCATGACCATTTCAATGACTTCTTAAAGGTGCCAAAAGCACTGAGATTCTGAAAAACATAGTTTACCAAAAAACCAGGATGCATGATTACAGTATGGTGAAATATTATATCAGTAGTGTTATGCGATTATTGACTTAAAAGAATCCCTCCATCTTACATAGATCACTTTTGCAACATATTAATTTTACAGAAACAGTGCTGGTTTTGTGTGTTTTTTCACAAATCCTTTTTTTTTTTTTAATTTTTATTTTTCTTTTTTTAACATGACATTCAGAAAATCACAGAATTTAGAGAATGAGGGAGAAAGGAGGGAGAAAACCATGAGAAAAACCTAAGGCTGGTTGCTTGATCCCATTGAAATACAGATTCCTCAGTGAGAACAGAAAATGCCAGGGAAATATTGGTTTTCCTCCTTTAAATATATTATTTTTTTCAGTAGATACGCTTAGAAGCACTAAATGCAGAACATTTAAAGATTTTTTTTTATGGCAAAAGCAGCTACAGCCTTTTCATTTCTTTACCTCAATTATGGTAAGAAAAAGAGTATAATTTTAATTTACAATTCCAATTTATATTGACACTAAAGAGAAGCTCTCCTGCTGTTAAGAGGAACTTTCCAAATTAGACCCACACTTCATGGTCTGCTGTTGAATAAAGGATTTCAAAATCTAATTTTCTGAAATGTCAGAAGTGAAATATTGCCTTTTGTGTTTGTCACGACTCCCTGTAACTTGGCAAAGAGGATGTCACTGCAGTGCTTATTCGTGAAATGGGCTTTGTGAGGCTGTCCTTTGTACCCTTCTGCCAGGCAGAGGTGAAAGAGCTCAGGACGAAAGTGAAAGGAGAGTTTGGTCTTGATAGTATTTAGGCTGATTAAGGGGAAAAAGGCTTTGGGAAGCTGTTCAAGCCACAGAACAAAAACTGCTGCTGGTGCTCAAAACACTGTGAAATCCTGCGAAGTTCAAACGAAGGTGCTGAAAGGAGAGACAGCACAGACTCAAAATAAAGCAGTTCTGTCTCCCCAAGTTCGGGGTTCACACACACATCAGTCCCAGGTTGTGCTTTCCGCAGCTGAACTGTGGGCCAGCTGAAGGATCAATAGGTGAAAAGTGGCTGATGAGTAAATAGGAAAGGACTTTGCCTTTAGGAAAAGAGCAGGCATTTAAGTTATTTTAGAGGGAATTTTCTGTGTTCTCTCTCTCATGCATGTGCTGGAGACCTCCAACCAAGATTGTTTTATTTTATTTAGCTTCATTTCACTGTATTACATTATACTAAAAATCACAGTGTGAAGAATTTGTGATACTAGAAAACTGGTGCAATGGTTATATTATACCAGCCCAGAGACAGAACAATTAAGCATAAGGAATTTTAATTCTCATTATATAAGTGGTTGTGTATAAACTTGCTCCTTTTTGTTTGCAATAGCCAGTGAGAAAAAATTCTATTTAATCGAAGTCACTGGTTTATATTTTGGTGAAAAAAATAGCTCTATTAAGAGTCAGAACACCTCCTTAAATTCAAGAATGAAATAGTTATGCAGAATATTGCTATGGCTAGCTTTTATGCATTCACATATATTTATTCTTATTTCACCTGAAGATGCAAAAGTGTACAAATCCAATTAAAAACAAGTGAAAGCAAAATAATACCCTTTCCAAGGTCCCCTTTAGAAGTGATCTGTGGAAATGTCTAGCTGTGAGTTCATACATGGCTATTTGTATAGCTGTGCAAACAGACCTCAGTCCCTGACAAACAAGCCAGCCTGGACAATGGAAATCCCATCTCCCAAATGCCCTCTGATAAAGATGGGCACAGAGGAAGACCTTGGTGTGACTTCACACTTCAGAGGTGCCTTTCCTGTGACTTCAGGAGTAAGAAATCTCTGCTGATTGTGTTGTGGTCTTCTGGAAATTGTTGGCTTTTCAGTTGGGAGACTCCCTTATGTCTTTCTTAAGGAATGGGCACTGACCTTGCAGATGTTGTTTCTTTCTTATTCTATATTTGTCTGGAAAAGAGCAGAGGACCCACTCACAGTTGTTTCTTATCCTGTTTTAGTGATTAGCGTTGCTCAGTGATTGAATCAGCTCTGACCCTGGATGGCAGCAGTGCAAGGTGGAGTAACAAAACCATCTCTGAAGAGGGCAGGAGCCTTAGCATGCTTCACAGCCACTGCTGCTCTTAATTAGCTCTCCCCATTATCTCTGCAAGAGTGAGAATCCTTATCTTACCAGCTGCAGGTTTAACAAGACCTTCTGCTCCCTAGGGAGAACACAAGTCCTGTTCCTCAGAGGATTTTTTCTTCCACATCTTTGCCTTCCACAAAGACCAGCTTATGGTGGAAACCTCTACTCTTTTTCACCACCTCTCTTGGGTTTGGGAGGCCAGAAGACCTGAGGAAAATAATGCTTGTAAGGAAATAGATAAGTTTCGTGAGGCATGACTGCAGAGGGAATTAGGGAGTGGGGTGGGAGGGCAGAGAGAAAATAACTTTGTTCTTAAGGGTTCCTAAGTCTGAGCTTCTATAAACATATTCCAAAGAGCATGGATTTTGACTCTGAGGATCTCTATGTACCTTTCCTCAAGTTTTTCCTCCCCTAGCAGCTGAAGTGTGAGTGAAAGCCAGAAGAGTTGAAGGAAACTGACTGTCTCTTGGAGAACAAAAGAACTCAACCAAGCAAGCAACCAACCAACCAAAAACTACAAACAACTCTGCCTAGAGCAGGCAAAATATAGCTTTTCCTGACATGAGTTTGAAGATAGCTACTGCTGCCCACCCTTTCTGTGCCTACCAATGGACAGAGAGTACTTTCTGTCTGTTGTCAGACCTCTTGTCTCAGAGGCAGCTATCACACTTGTAGCACACTCCATGTAAAATAGTGAACTCATCTGTAGTCAGCTTCTTCTCTTTCCCTACCTCCTTGCCTTGGAAAAACAAGGCAAGAGATGTCACCACTTGCCTAAGCAAGTGGTGGGGTGAGGGCAAGGTCCCATGGCTGTGGGCAATGAGCTCTTGCTGTGAGAATGAATTCACCTTGCAAATAAGGGAATGCTGATTTAAGGCATCCCTTGCTAATTATTAAAGAAACAATCTTAGCTGTGGTGTATTAAACGGCAGTTTATCACCAGAGCCTGAGATTAGCCATGTGATCCTTTCTGGGATTTGACCTGCCTGTAAATCAGATGGGCATGTTTCCATTTTCATGGGTCAACAGAATTATGTTTGGGAGACAGCAATCCAGTGAAAGTTTGCAAAAATGAGACCTGATGAGAGTTTCAGTTCTTTCATTTATCTTTGATCAAAACTGGTTTCTGTACAGTTATTCCTCAGATGAGCTTTTTTTCCCCTGTTTATCAGTATCCTACCTTTTAAGACATTGTGTCCCATGCAGTCTGGAATGCCTTCAGCTGATGATTCATCTTAAGTGTTTATGCTGAGACTAATTACCCTCTGGAAAAGCCCAGTGTTTTGGGCATAAAGGCAAATTGGGCTGAATAGCTCAGACAGAGGCATCAATTTCATTTTCAGTGGAGTTAAAGCAGATGAATGCCTCCAAGCACCACAGACTGAGACTGAGTTGTACAGGTAGATTTCCAGCATGGTTCCTTTGGTGCTGTCTAAACCAGAAGGAATTTTCTCTCTCACCTTTTCTGGACCACAGAGATGCTTGGGGTTAAATAAAGGCATAGAGAAGGGACCAGTCACCTGCATTTGTCCCCATCTAGAAATACTCTGCAGCCACTCTTTTAGCCACAGTGTCTTGTTTGATTTTGGAATGCCTCTGCCGTATTTGTGAAAACTTCTCACTGCAGCTGACTTTCAGTTGCTATCATGTGAAAATATTGAAGCTGGGAAGAGAATGGATGAACAATAAAATATAAAACTGTGACTTAGTCCAGAATGTCTCTCCCTAGGGTATTAATGTGTGCACCACCAACATGTCCATCACTATTGCTTGCACAGTTTGGAAGTTATTAATAAATAACCAGGACAGGCAACATTATTTGCTGCAATGTGTTGTCAGCCCATTTCCTACAGCCAGCACCTGGATTGATGGTGGCTCTTTGGTGCTTCTGTTCTGCAGATGTTGTGGAGTTTTCCAATGGAAAGGCTGGTATTGTTGGTGAGCTTTTGTTTGCTGCTGTCCAATACACAACAAGCACCATCGTAAGTATATTTTGTTACAAATTCTTAAATCCTAGCAAATCCCTTGAAAGAGAAGGTAGGAAATACTATCTCTCTCTCAATAGAGGATCAACAAAGCCAGTTTCTTGGACCGCTGAAAATATGTGTAACCTTAAGTAGGTAAGAAGTAAAGAGTTTAAACCCATTCTTTTAAGGCACTTTTAAGGGAGAAATCTCCTCTTAAGAATGAATATTAAAAATATCCTACTAAAGCATGTTGTTCGATCTGTTATTGCTGTTTGCTCATCTATTGTTTGTCACATTTGCTGGATTGAAAAATCTTGGGGAAAAAAACCCTCTGTAATTGATTTATACATTGCAGAAAGCAAAGATTTAACTTTTGGGAGACCTTCAGTATTCTTCTGTACTTATCCTCTGTTTTAGTGGAGATTTACATGTAAGTCAGGCCTTGTGCCATCTTTTGCTAGGGCAAAAAGACTCTGAGTGAATGAAATTAGATATCACCTTTATTCCCTAATTTCTATACTCCACCCTTCATTTATGCTTTTAAGAAAGAAGACACTTTTTTTTTCAAAAAGTAAAAAAGAGAGTTCAGCTGAACCCATTCTGATAATAGCAAAATCATTTACCTTTCATTTTAGAAGTCTTCTGCAGAATAGTCATTTTCCAAAAGCACCTGTCTTGAGCTCAGAACTGTTCTTTGTCTATGTGACATCAGAAGTGAAGAGACAGGATTTGGCTCCTCACACAGTTCTCTGACTTTTGTGTGTAAAATATACTTGAAAAAAATGAGACCAAGGATAATGATCTACATTTTAAAGGTCATTAAATCAATTGCTAAGAAGCACCAGCATAGAGTTGAATGAAGGAAAATAATAAAGACGAAAAAAAACCACCCAACCTGTTTAGCCTCCAACTCAGCCCTTCTTAGGGCTGTGGTCTTACCTGCTGTGGTCTCCCATTTCCAATATTTCACTGTGATATTGTAATGAAGATCAGCTCCTTTTAATCCCACACATATAGTTATATAGGGAATTGATACCTCCTGACATATTAAAGCATAAGCTGGCATAATGTGAGTGCTAGTACAAGAAGGTACATAACTTTGTAGCAGTAATTGTGTATTTATGAATATGTATTCATTGTCTTCCAATGTCTTTTGTTTTGTTTCAGAAATTTGAGGTTATAGAGCTTTCTCTAAGTTAAACCAGGTTATAAATTGCATCGCTAGTCCCTGGGGCATATTACAGGATTTTTTCTCTCCTGTGTGTAGGGACTGATGTTTCATAGGACTTAAAAGGGACAGTTCAGAATTTGAAGATCAATCAGAGACATTTATTTTCTTTTAACCTCTACTCTTATAACAAGAGCTATGGATTAGGTCTCCACAAGTCACAAACTCAGCTATTCTGTGAGAGTCTGTTTTATCTTTAAAATTCATATTGTTTGGACTTTCATTGAACATACTGTACAATCTATTTCTCTGTTGTTTTAGGTTTCTTATTACTGCCCCAAATGTGGTGCATTTGGGTATACATGAGACAATAACAGTTCAAGTCCATGGGTCACAGAGCCCTCTGGAAGTTACTGCATATTTCAAAGATGAGACAAAAAATCAGCTCCTATCAGAGAAGATCTACTTTAACCTAAATCAGAACAATGGCTACCAAGAGATGAAAAAAATAACGGTGAGTCTTCCATCATAGTGATTTAAATTTTTTTGTTTGGTGATAAAAACCACTTAATCTCAAGTTGGAATAGTCTGGAACCGAGACAATATTGATCTCAAGAGACACATGACAAAACCAATTCCAGTGACAGCAGCGCCTTATTCACCCAACCAGCTAATAAAACAATGCCTAATGTAATTTCAGTGGTGATTGTGAATATTCTTTTGTGCCCATATAACAAGCTCAAGGTTTCGTCACATGGTGATAAATGAAATTTAATTTAAAGAAATTTAATTGTTTTATCACTCTTGGGTATTTTGCCTCACTTAAACTATGACTGCATTCATGCCCTTGGCTTACAACTGGCCATTTTACAATGCAGGAGAAACCTTTATATATCCACAGTCTCTCAGCCCAAAGCCTGAGTTCTTTCTGCAGATTCTTATGTTGGTTAATTCTGTACATCCTGCATTGCATCATTTGCTCTTGGTACAATTCTTTGAAGTCTGGCAGGATTTCGTTCAGTAGCACTAGTTAGGACGATTTGGTCAGAAAAAAAGCACGCACCAAGATTCACTTTAGCTCTGGTTGGTCACTCTCCAAGCTAACAGCTGAGCTTTCAAATCGGGTTCCTGTTGAGAGCAATGTTTAGAAGCATCATATTAAACTGCATGAAGTAAAACAGCAATCTCATAATCAAGATTTTAGCATAAATAGGGATTACAGGATACATGGTAGATGGAAATCAACAGACATGTACACTGAAGTCTCCTACCTTGTGTTATTGATATTGGACAGAAGAAAGTGTATTTCTGTGGTGGAAAATGGAGGATTAAATAGTGTTTCTACTTTAAAAGAAATATTCACCTAGTAAGAAAGATATAATTGAGAATCTTCTGTTGAATGGTGCTAATAATATTATTTAGGCACTTCAGCTGTTGTGGGGCCTCAGCTATGTGGTCCCAAAATTACCAGGCGCATGTCTGACTGTGGGGTTTTCCCTTTTGTTCTCTGCAGATCAAGCCAGGAGCTCTGCCACAGAACCTGCTCAAGAAGAGTAATCTGCCTTATGTTTTGCTGGTCACCGAGAGCAAGGAGCTTCAAATGACTGCCAAGAGCACTCGCATCCTCCTGTCCTCCAAGAGAGGCTACATTTTTATCCAGACAGATAAGCCCATATACACACCAAGTTCTCAAGGTTAAAATACAAATGCTGCTCTTCAGGTGTTGAATATGGACATTACAAGGGCAGGATTAGAAAAATAATGATCCGGCTGTTCCTGCAGGCAGAGCTTCTGCAGGGTCTGCTCTGCACATTGCAGCAGCCCCTGTAGGAATGCCTCCAGAGCCAGAGTCACTTTAAAGGGAGACAGACAAATTCTGCTCCTTTTTTTTTCAAAAAGGTTAATGATGACTTTCCTTTGGAAGAAAAATTAATGAGAAATTTATCAAAACCCGAATTCCTATTGCTTCTTTTTGCAACAGTAGCAATATGTAACCTTTTCTCTTTAAGATAATTACTGCTTTGTTACTTACCAATTTAATTAATTAACAAAAGAGGGAAGTAAAAAGAGTTTTTGAGTTTGATTTCAGGCCTCAAATGCAGAAGGAATAGAAGGAATACAAAAGTGAATGAAGTTCCCTGAGTAATTTTTAGAATTTGCTTCAGAAAGTTACCTAATCATGTAACATTCAAAGCCTATGGAAGAATGCAATTATTTTTTTGAAATTTCTCAGACATCTTTTCACTAAAATAAAGGGTTTTATCTTAAATTCAGTAACTCAGTTTATAGATTGCATTGATTAGTATTGAGAAAGGCCAGAAAGAAATATATGAACAAGTTTATTCTTCTGTTAAACAGTCAGATACAGGATCTTCATTCTGGACAATGCCATGAGGCCGACACACGACACGGTTACAGTTGCTGTGCTGGTAAGTATGCAAAAACACTGCTGACGAGTGCTTCTTCAGCACAGGAACCACGGAAAACTTGCATGAAACATCCAAGAGCAGAACTATAGCTATGACTCCTCTCCAGAAATCTACATTTGCACATAGTGAGATATCTGTAGTTATTTTTGGTCCATATCAGAAACATGGAGGAAAACATGACATGTGAATATTAAAGTAGCAAAATAAGCAAAGCATTTTCTCTTCCATAGGACTAGTATATGAACTTGAGCTTTTGGATGTAAATGTTTGACACCTGGTGCATTATTTTCATGTTCGCTTTCTCTGTCTTAACAGAATTCCAAAGGAATGGTAGTCAAAAAGTCAGACCAGAAAATAAATGCAGTGTTTGGTGGACACTTTGATATACCTGACATTGCTGAGTATGTAACTGTTGTGCCTTTTGCATTAAAACCTGTAGATTAAGATTTTTATCTGCTGAATTTCTTGAATTACCTTTCAAAATTGCCGTTCTTTCACCATGGGGCATATATTGAGCCTATAATTAATATCTTTTTACCTTTAAGCATCTCATCTTGGAGAGATGAGTCCAGAACTTACTGTTAATATGCTGCAATTAGCAACATGTATCCTGGTAAAGAACATTTTAACAAACTGCTTAAGTATCTGCTCAAACATACGGTTGCATTCAAGGCAGCATTTCTAAAATGGCTAGTTGGCAAAGTGTCATTAATTATCTCTAATTTCAAACAGTCAAATTTTTACTTAATATTAAGTGTCTTCTGGCATGCTAGGTTGATTTTGATATCTCAGTGAAGATAAGCTGTAGGAAATATTTCATGGGTTCTCTATTTCTGAGGACTTTTCAAAGGTAGTGGCTTGCAAATATGTTATATTGCACATCCTCACGGAGTTATTTTGAGTGTTTCCTAGGACATTTGGAAATAGGTTGCTGGCTCCTCCCAGCAAAGAGAAATCGATTAATTAATTAGTTTAAGATGACATCAAAGCAAGGAAAATATTATAATTTAGTGATAATTTATATGTTGGCATCGTAAAATATCTGCGGAGTTGTACTTAACTATTTTCTGCTGAATCTGGACTTTAGGCCTGGAATTTGGAAAATCAATGCCTGGTTTCATCAGTATGCAATGTCTAATATTTCCACTGAAATTGAAGTTAAAAGATACGGTAAGATATTATTAAATTTGCATTATAAATACAAGAAGTTATCACTATGTGTTAAAAGATATACTGAAATGACTAAATCTGGCTGTAGTTAGACACTAAGGACAACTTTCATGGTGTTTCAGTGCATCATCGTTATCTCTGATGCACACAAAAAACCCTCTAGGTTTGTGTGGCTCCCATGTTTATTTTAAACAAGAAATACCTTTGTTTTTGTACAGATTTAGTAAATTTTTAAACATTTTGTCACAAAATACTGGAAGAGCTCTTCTACTGCAGAAAAACAAATAAATGAGTTCAGGTCCATTTTGAATTGGCTAAAGTTGGCAGTGAAGACTAGAATGGAAAAAAAAAAAAAAAAGCTGTGCATTTTCTCTCAGTATAATTCAGTCTGGAAGTTTATTAGAGTTATTCCTATACTCAAAGAATGTTTTTTAAGGAAAATAAGGGCCCTGCGAATAGAGTAAAAATGCAAAAATTTAACAATTTGGGATAAGACGTGGCTTGATTTATTTATACTGTAATTATTCCTTCTTGTAAAATTAACGTGGGTTTGTTGTTTAGTTGATCTTTTTTTCCTTAGAGACAAAAGAAAATCTTGCAATTGTATGAAAATCTCAGTTTAACAAAATTAGTTTTGACTTAGCTAATGGAGGTAGCAGAATTGTGGAGATTACTGCCTCCTCTCCAAACACCTGCAAGTAGGAGCAAATCACCCTGATATATCTGCAGGAGCAAATAGTTTGGCTTTATAGGAGCCAATTCAGTGTGACACAGCTGATGCTGAGGAGCTTGTATCCACGCCCAGCCCCTTTCAGGGTGGGTTTAGTTCAGCCTGCTCCTAGTCCAGGCCACTTCATGCCTATGAGCAGTCAGAGTTTATTTTCTGGCTTATTTTCATTGTAAATAAATAAATTTTACGTGCTTGAGGACTGCTCCACTATGTGAAGCAACACAGAATAAGGGAAAATGATCACGATATTTGCTTCAGAAGTGCACCACTAATTCTATGTAAAGCATCCCCTCAGTGCAACTGCACCATCTCAGTGTGTGTTGCCACATGCCAGGAGTTTAAGGTATGTTTGAAACTCACATGTCATGACCTTTTGTCTTCTTTTTTTTTCATGCAGAACTTCCGAGTTTTGAAGTCAAACTCATCCCGCTTCATCCCTACTACCACATTTGGAATGAAAGCTTTGTGCTTGATATCGAGGCAAAGTAGGTGTGCTCAGAGACAGGCCATTGTAGGAGGCAGATAAGCAGATATGAGTTTTGTGACTTCTTCCTTTTGCTTGTCATTAACAGTTACCTCGTTCTGACTTGACTTGGATCTCACCAGTCTTATACACCCTCTCTTTCCACCACTGACTTGAAACATCAGTGTCCAGGTTGTGGTGATCAACCTGGAACAAGATTTTCTGAATATTTCCGTTGGCAAGCAAAGGCAGCTATCTAGGATTCTCCTCTGTTTTGCTGAGAAAGGTTCCAGGCAAGCTGATCACCCAGTTTTCCTTATACTTTCTAGTTTAAACATTTAGAAAAGTTCTAAAGCCTCCAATGTGCTACATAACATAATTCAAGTAGAGCTGGATTCAAGCTTGATTATGGAATTTTCTCAAAGCACAGCTAAACTTGTAAAAAATAACCTAGTGCTTGTTTGAGAGTAATGATTTTACGCAGAAAGTCTTCCAGGTGGATAAATAACTTATCTGATTAATTTTTCCATGACCATCGCTACAGCATCACATGTCCATTGCTGCACAGCAGTGCACTGGTCCAGATGTGCCATGTCTACAGAGCTCTCAGACTGACGACACCATGGGGCAGGGCTCAATGGCCCCATACCAAGTTAGAATGACATCAAACACAGAGTAACTTAGGAAGGCAGACAATGAAAATTTAACCCATCAGAATATTTTTAATAAAAATAATTTTTTGGCTGTTGAATTTTCAGGTTTCATAAGAGTGGAAATGGTAAGAAACTGCCTGTTAGGAGAATGACTAAGTCAGAACTTGATACCTTTGGGTTTTTTTTTTTTCTAAAGAGGAATAAATGTTATGAAATGAGAGCAGGCAGATGGAAGCAGCTGGCCTTCTTTCATATTTGGGAGAAGTCTATTCAGTTTCAAAAGAGCAAGGATTGTTGGACTTCTGCCTACTGTCCTTGACTGTGTTGGTCCCTCTGGTCCCCAGCACACCTGAGAGAGCAGACAGAAATTGTATCCACCTCCTTTTGCTTGGCTGAACAAACTCAACTCTTCTAATCTCCTCTTGATCACCTTCAATTCTTTATTTGGTTCTATTGAATAATTACTAGCTTTAGTCATGATCACTTGATACTGTGATATGAAGTGATTTCAAATCACTTGCTTTAGTATTTTAATCCTTTCTGAGGTTTTCTCTGTGCTATTGCAGCACTCTATTTTGAGTTTATGAACTTCATGTATATTTGACTCCTCATTAACATCATAGTTATTTAAAATGGAAATTTACGGTTCAATAACTGGATACCATTCATTTGTCTATTGGAAAAGGTTCTAGTGGTGCTGCATGGGCCTGTGTGACTTTCATCAAAATCAGCATATGGAATTCCTGATAATTGAATTTATTTCTCTGAACTGGCCGTGCATGTAATGAAGTTACTTGGTGTATTGACTGTTGTTTCCCATTTATTAGCTCTGGCATTTAATGCAGTTTTCCTAAGAGGTGCCTCTCTGTTGGCTTTATTGGTATAGATCTGCTGATCAGGTCAATTTGAAAGAGACTTTGTTTAAAGAAAAAAAAGGCATTACCAGACTGAAGTGAAGCGGGATTTCCACAGGCAAAAGACAACACCATGGTCATGACAGGTCTCACGTAGCGTGTCGCACACTGTGCTGCCAGAGGATGCATCTGCCAGGGCTTCCTTGAGTAAGGAGCCAGGTGCAACAACATGCCCTATCCTCTCTCCCCATGACCTGTATGGAATGTTCAGGGGTGCTCTGGCCAGATGCTGCTCTGGCAGATATTTCTCTCTCAAGAAGACCCTGTGCTATACCACCTAAATCTGTAGGAGCACCCTGGGACAGAGGGTGTCCACTCTATCCAGTGCAGGTATTGCAATGTCAGCAGGTAGGATCTTCCTGCTGTAGGTCTTCAGATGTACCAAATACTTCATATCAGTCCCTGACCTGATTCTCTGATCCCTTATTTTTTATGCTCTGCTCATGAAGTGTCTCATACAAAAGAATTAGCTGTTCATCCAAGCTAAATAAACTGGATACCTCCATTGCTCTCTGAAGGGGATGAGTTGAGTGAGACCTCTCTGTGTAACTCAAGTTCTCGTTAATTTGTAAAAAAAAAAAAATTTACTCTAGTGCATCTCTAGTGCAGATGACATCTCCCCGTGTGATTCTGCCAATGTGATTTATTCTATATATATCTTTGCATTTGATATCACCACTTGATAGACAGATCAGTAAAAGTTTGTGTGTTTACATTACAGGTGAGTGGGATTAATTTTTGTTTTCAAGCTATAAGCTACAAATAGGATGCCTACAAATATTCAAATATTTTTTCAACATAAAATGATTAATAGGACTTATGCTTGCTTTTTATGAAGATAATGATCCCTCTCCTTGCTTTTATTCCTTCCAAAGGCACTCTTATGGGAAAGAGATTCAAGGTGCTGCATATGTGCGATTTGGCATAATCGACGAAAATGAGAACAAAATATTTATTCCAGGCCTGGAGCAACAGCTATCAGTAAGTATTCAGTAGAACTACTCTGATTTATCCTGCCTAAGTTGAATATTGTCATAAATTCTGGAAGCTTAGGAGTCCGTAATACTGTAGTCATGACATAAGCAACACTTTATTTCTAATGGTAACATGTAAGGGCTTTCTCTTTCCTTCTTTTTGTTTTCCCACTTTTGTTTTAGATCCAAAATGGAAAAGGAAGAGTTACTTTAAATACACCACTTCTGGAAGAGAAATTGAGAAAGAGTATTTCCACACTAGAAGGGTTTCATTTATATGTTGCTGTTACCACTGTAGAAACTGCGAGTGAGTACAGTATGGCTTAGCTGATACAGTCTGTAAGATTGACACTGATCTTTCCCTGATGGAATCTGTTGCATGGGGAATCTGGTCTCACTGGATCAGTCTTTTCTGCAAAGCTCGCTCGTGCTGTAGGGCGTGACAGTCTCTTCCATCTGACCTCCTTCTGTACTTCTGAAAGCTTCATCTCGAGTGGGATACACTTGTTTGAACCCTAGTGTCCAGTATCACCTTATGTGGTCCTGTGTGATCTTCCTGCACTGCTCCAGAAGTACTCAGGCAGGATGCATCCACACTGGTGCACTTTTCTGGGCTTGGGACTAATTATATGCACGACAGGTTACCTCTCAGCCTTGGAGTGTTCAAGCGGAAAATAAGGATGTTAAAATATATTTCTAAGTGCATTTAATTTAAAACAGACCATGTAGTTGTTTTCTTTAGATATAGTTATGGTTAGTGGTGTAACTAGATACTGACCAGAAGAATTATCATATTGACTACAAGAATCTTAGGTTGAAAGCAGTTGCTCAAGCTCCAAGTTGCAAAAGATGACATTAGGCAACATTAACTCTTGCTAGTAGTTGAAAATGAAAAAAAAAGTCTTTAAGAAAAGTAGATATCCAAGTTATGCAAGTCCATAGTTAGTGCCCCCATAGCAACACACGCTGTTTAATATTAACAGGTGGTGAGATGAGAGAAGAGGAACTCAGCAGTGTGAAGTTTGTGAGATCTCCTTATGTTGTTGATCTGTCTAACACCAAAAAGTATTTTGTTCCTGGAGCCCCCTTCTCTGCTATGGTATGTATTGTTGTGACTGTATCTGTCTGCCTCCACAGTGATGCATTTATATCTGCCTTGTTTCCTTCTCTGATCCAGTGGCAGCTCTGTAGGACAGAGGCCTTCAAGAATAGTTCCAACACAGAGGTGTTTGTGTGTTTGGCTTGTCTCATTTCTGTATACTCAGAGCCTGAACAGCCAGAAAATGCTGGTTTTCTGCTCTAGAAGTTGATGTGCACTGCTACTTTTTAAAAACATATCAGTCTCTTACTCACTTTCATATCAAAAGATGGAAATAAAAATATTATATCAAATTATTAGCACGTAAAATTAAAACTCTGAAAATTAAACAAGGTATTGTCTCTTTTGAAAAAATGCATTGAAGATTTTGTGGCTTGAAACTTCACAGCTTCAAGTCTTCTAGAGCTTTCTACAAAGAGTTAAAGTTAGAAATTTATATTATAATAGTTGATGACAAATATCTCTGGGATCTACTTAGACCAAATAGATGCTAAGTGAAAATCTGGGGAATCTTGTAATCTGTACTCACAGATTTTTACCTTAACTGAAGTCCAGACTGACTCAGTTGCTATCCCCTTTTTTAAAAGCTCGAATCTTTGAATGCTGATGTGTACAGTTTTTTGCTTCTTCTCAATTTATAAAAATCATATTTATAAATTATAATTGCTTCTTTTTTGTGGGCATTTTTAAACATGGGGTTTTCTTTAAATGACAGAACTTTTTAATTTTTCTTTCTACTAGGCATCTGCCACTTGGGTCGATGGCACTCCTGCTGCCTTCCTATTTATCACTGCCACTGTTACCATGCCTGGAAAACCCTCAATAAAGAAGACTGCTTTCTGTAATAGGGAGGGTCTGGTCTCCATTACATTCAATATCCCCAAAGATGCTCAAAATCTTGAAATAAAGGTAAAGAAAATGCCAACATCTGAGAATTACTCATAAAAAAATTATAAATGACCGTGAGGATGATCAGTTTTCATCAAATTAGCACAGAGTGTGGAACATGATTTCTTACACTACCTGCAAGGCTTTGTCCAGATTCTGTATATCTGGATGTGAGAGAGAGACCAGGGGCCTGAGTGATGTTTCAAGCGAAGGATGCTCTTGTACATCAGAGCCTTGGGAGAGCATGCATTGGTTATAGTGGTGCATTTTTGTGTTTTGGATGTGCTTTTATCTGGCAGGAAGGAAAGAAATAGGACAGAAATGGGACTGTAAGGAATATCACCATGCAAAGTGACAGAAAATGATGGGAAGAAAGTGAAGGAAGAGGTCATGAGCAATGCAGAGATTAGGATACATCTGCCCATTCAGAGGGTTCAATTGTGTGCACAATATAAAATGGGAAAAAACTTGTCAAGGGTGAAAAATACCAAACACAAATACAGCAAGAGGCAAAATGGGGTGAGAGATTAAAGTAATTAAAATCCTGGGATTTGGTCCCAGGTTCTGCCAGTGAGGTGTCAGCAATGATTCCTCTCACTCCCACAGCATTTTCCCAATAACCTGGCACCATACAAATTATTGGTGTCAGTATACACTGTCTCCTGTGGGACACTTTACTCACTCTGTCCTTTTCTTCCCTAACAGGTAAAGGCTGAAGAGGGTAAAGAAAGATTAGAATCACCTGAAGCCATTATCAGAGCTGAAAGATACCAGTCTGCTTCCCCAAACTACCTCAGCATCAGCATCCCACACACTGTTGTGGCACCTGGAGATACTTTACCCATCACCTTGAATGATATTCATCAGTCTGGCAGTGGAAACATTGGCTATTTCTATTACATGGTAAACAGAATAGTATCATATCAGTAATTTCTTTTAGAAATTATACAGCCTGGGACATTTACCTAATTATTAATACAAGGGAAAACCAAAGGGCCCCAGCAAAGGGCACGTGGGAGGATCAGTGTTCTGGCACACCTGAACCACCAAGACAGGCTGAGGGAACTGGGCTTGTTCAGTTTGGTGAAGAGCCTAAGAGTGAGTTAATAGCAACTGAAAACTACTTGGAGAGGATTTAAGACCTAATGGAGACAAGATTTCCCATATCGTGCCACACAATGTAACAAAGGACCAAGGTTACCAATTATGGCCTGGTAGATGCATTTTGGAAAAATCTATTCACTAGTGATGAATGCAATATTGGAAGAGGTTCCCCAGAGAGTTGTGGGATTTTCCAGCCTCAGAAAAATTCAACAATCAATGAGAGAAAACCACATCTCACCTAATCTTACTCTGATGATGTCTCAGGGCAAGCAGTTGGACTAGAGATCTCTATAGGTCCCTTCCAAAATTTATTTCTGTGATTCTGTTATTTTTTATACATTTGCACATATTTTTGGGGCGTGTAAAATGCACAGTATTTATTTTCTGAATGTGACAAAGGTGTTCATGGGTAAACTACAGAAGTGAACCTGTTGAATGTGAAAAGTATTTAATCTCCTTCTCCCTCTCTTTGTCCCATTTTCCCTTGCTCCATTTGTCCCAATTTCCTTCAATTTCAAAGGATGATAAGTGCTAGGATATCAGTTCCCATTTATTTTTAATAGGACTGTGATATATGGGAATAATTGCATCCCTAGGAGTTAAGTTTAGGTTTGGGGGTTTGTTTTCATTGGATGACTTCTCACAGGGCTGGAATTGGTGCTGCCAGGCTCTGGGAAGGTGTAGTGCTGGGCAGGCAGGATATGTGGGAGGGATGGTGGCAGGCACTGCTGGAGCTCAGCAGTGAGGGTCTCCCCAAACTTTGGTCACCTAAACAAAGGCAGTGAGGATTTCGGGCCAGGCTGTAGCATGTCTTTGCTTCTTCCTGAAGCCCTTTCACTGTGTGTTTAGGAAAGCTTCATGTATTTTGTTCGGGGAAGAGCGCTAGCAGTCCTGCCACTGGGTCTGTTTTTCATTCCTCTGATAGCCCATGGATATAGTTAATGTAATGTAGGAAGGAAGGAGTTAAATAGTGAAAGATGGGCTGAAAGCAGTTAAAGACCAGTCTGTGATACTTTATCTTGAAACCTCCTGCTCCAACCCTTTCACAGCATCTGAAAGATTCAGTGCTGATTACAGATTAAATAATGCTGATGTCATCCTGGGTGTGATGACCAGTCATTGTAGAAGACAAAATTTAGACTACTGTCTGGGTACCCCTTCTCAAGCTGTAAGGTTGAGTGAAGTGTGACAGATTTGTGTTCAAACCTGGGCCACAAGACCAGTGTAGCAGAGATCCACCACCACAGTATGCAGACCTCCTCCAGGGCTGCTGGTACACAGCTCGGGAATCAAAACTGCTAATGCCATTAGAAGAGAACATATTTTAGACAGAAATTGCCTCAGAAAAAAAAGAAAATAAATAAAAATTATGCAACATAATATCCTTTCTGGAGTATAGTCACAATATTTGGTTTCTGTTTGTGTCTGCCTTGCAGGTTGTGGCAAAGGGACAAGCAGAGGTTTTGGGAAGAGTCCCATCCTCGAGCAAAGTAATAAACCTTAAGATCACTGAGAAGATGGTGCCTGCCTTTCGCTTTTTAGCCTACTACTTCATTGGGAATGAGGGCCAGCAAGAGATCGTCGCTGACTCTGTGTGGGTGGATGTCATGGATGTCTGTGAAGGAAAGGTGCTTTCAAAGCTTGTGTTATTCGTTGTTGCATTCCAAAATTAAAGAAAAAAAAGCATGGGGTACTGGCAGGGCAAGAGCAGGCCTGGGATTATAAAGTGAAAGACATGTCATTTTTATTAAAAAGGAGTCATCAGGAGTCATGCCAAAAGGTGGAGCTCAGAAAGGCTTCCAGGTTGTGCCTCAGAGAGATGAAAAATACAGTTTTGTACAGAAAAAATCTGCCCCTGTGAGTGTCTGTATATTAGAAATCCACCAAAAAATGCTGATAGAATTGTTGAGGGGACAGAATCTCTTTTTAACTTTGTCTTTCTGAAGTGATGTATGTCGCATGAAAGAACATGAAGCCATTTATTGGGGAAAAAATATTAATTTGAAGTAATTTTTCAAGCTTTTGAATTTCTGTTAAAAGTAGTTTTCTGAGATTTGGTAGCACTTTAAAAGCATTTAAAAATAATAGTTTATGTTAGAAAATGAAGTGCGGATAACATAGGAGGCTCTCTAAGCCTTTCTTTTGTCTTTCTCCTCCTCATTTTTGGGACCATAAGGTAAAATAAAAAAACAAGACACGGGAAATTTTTTCCAATAGCATGAAACACAACTGCTGAAAAGTGTCAGCTGTCTAAAATGACTTTTCCCACTGAAAGTGTTTGTTCTGAAAAAATAATGGGATAGCCCATTTGGCAAAAAAAAATTCAAGAAAAAATTATCCATCACTATCACACAAATCAATTCTTCATTTATACAAAGACAAAACTCAGTCATATTCACATGCATTTCTATAATTCACTATAATTCCGTAATCCCCGTGGCTACTTCCTCTTAAACCACCAAAGTGTGTACATCAGAACCGTATCTGTTATTACTCAGTCATGCTAAAAAATTCAAGTGTGTGATAGAAAGCAGGCAATATTATAACAGACTGGTTTAAGTTGGTTAATTTTGTACATTAATTAGATCTTTTTCTGTCTTTCGCAGTAATTTTTTTTCCACTGGAAAATAACAAAATTATATGGAAGACTTCAGTTCCACAAACCTCTTACACATACTTTTAATTTCCCTTGGTGCTTAAATGTCGCTGAAAGCCAGCATCCAGTATTCTGGTAGACACACCTTTCGGTTCCCCCTGCTTTCCTTCAGCATGAAATATCTGCATCTACATGTTCCAAAACACAGGATCACAGGCAGAAACTCCACAAAACAGGAACATCTCCCAGCCTCTGACTGCTGACAGTCACAGCTGACAGTATTCCTGGTCCAAAGAATCTTCACTTTATATTAACAAATATTGTATTTTTGTTTCAATCTTTTCTATTTAGATTAAAGTGAAAACAGAACAAGAGATATATGAACCGGCAGACCACGTCAATTTAGAGATTGAAATGGATCATGCAGGAAAAGTTGCTTTAGCTGTGGTTGATAAAGCAGTTTTTGTCCTGAATAAGAAAAATAAGCTTACAGCTAAAAAAGTAAGATATTTGTAAGAAGAAAATTTCACATCTACTACTCAAGCAAAATTTTCCATGACTAATGAGAGGATCAAAATATAATTAATGTCTATTAATTGCTTAAACAACGCTTTGCTGAACTTGGCAATGTTTTTTCTTTTGCAGTTTAGGATCTATTTAAGATGAATGGCATGTTTCAGATCAGTGGTATATTTCAGATGGGAATTTCCATTCTATGGCAGAGAAGTCTGTAAATTAAAAAAAGCATTGCTTGAAAGCACTCCCTAACTAAAACATCCCTCAGCTTTAATCTACTTCCAAATGCAGCTTGCACCACCAGTTTGTCTTGCTTCTGTGAATTAAAGGCTACAAGAATTATTCTGATATATATATATAAACCCTTTTCAAGCATGTTCAGTCCATGTGTGCTATTTTATTCGGCAGGTATTTAATGCCATGAATTCGTATGATCTCGGATGCTCTGCAGGTGGTGGCGCAAATAGCGTTCAAGTTTTCACTGATGTTGGTCTGGCTTTTATATCAGACACGATTCAATCCAGCATGCGGGAAGGTAAGTGCAATCTGCCCTTTGGAATTTGTGTAAGACCACTGTAGATCTGAGGAGGCTGATTGCTTAATTAATCAGACATTTTTACTACAATGTTGTAAAATCTTCTTTGCCTTTGGATTTTTCTTCTGCTCTTCCACTGGATGCTGGCAGCTCAGATATCCCAGATGGTTGGTGCTGGTCCTTTTGTGACCACCTCAGCTGGGGCAGGCAGCAGTTGGCTAGGGCTGGAAGATTTCTGGGTCTCTCTCTCTCAAACTGTGGGTCTTCTGTCAATGAGATTGGTCCTAAGACTGGTCTTCACAAATGATGCGAATGATCCGGCGGTTCCTGTCATATCATCCTGACAAGTGCCTCTGCTCTGCCTTCCCAGGGTATAAATGCCTCCAGAGTTCCAGAAGGCAGAAGAGATCTTTGGATTTTCAGAAAAAAATGTCAGGAATTGGTATGTCTGCTCATCTGGGTTGCCTGAAAATCTTAGCAGGGGGAGGAGGCAAAAGGATGTGTCTGGGATCCAGGTGGGGCAAGAAATGATGGTATAGTGAAGAATACCAAGATGTGCTTGGTTCCAGCTCTTGCATTAAGTGACATAACCTAACACGTGTGTGTGTACTGTGCTGTGCAACCTGATGCATTTTTCATCAAAACAGCTCAAAGAACAAAACCAAATAATGTCTGTAAATGGAAACTAGTTCACCACTTTATAATCCCAAATGTGAGGCGCTGTGTTATCTATTAGATAACACGTCATGTCATCAGTCATGACTTTGAGGATTTTAATATAATTTGTATGGTCAGAAGATGTTTTATAAATCCTATTTCTTTTTCTCGAGATTCTGCTTTGAAGCTGTGCCAACCTTGGTACTTTGTGCTTCAGTTAAGAGAAGAGTTAGTATAGCATTTGGTATTAATTGAGAAAAAAGCCAGTTTGCACTAATTGGCATTTCCTCGCCAAGAAGGAAAGACATGTAGGCTTGAAGACGGAATCTTCCTTTTGAAATCAGACTCTATTCAAGAAGGAGAACACTGTCATTCTCCTTCTTCATTTAATAGAACTTCTCCATAGTTCTATTAAAAATTCCATTCTGCAAGGAGGCATTTTTAATTTAGTCTGACTGTGAAGAGAGGGCTTAGAACAGAATGTCTAGGATGCCATAGGGCCTATGCTTTCCCCTTGTATTTGTGGACAGTTTTTAGGAAGGACTCTTTTCAGGGTCCCTGGCTAAAGCTTGACTTTTGCAATGGAAACTAATGTTAATGGCAAGGAATGACAGGAATGAGCACAATGAACACCTTTCCACTGATTTCTGCATACACAGCACTAATTCTGGGCTTTAATTCTATTACAGCCAGCAGATACCAAAACACTGATCTACAAAAATGCTGCCAAGATGGAATGAAATTAAATCCCATGAGGTTTTCTTGTGTGAAAAGGCTGGCAAAGGTGTCTGGCTCCCAGGAATGCAGGAAGGCGTTCCGGGACTGCTGTGAGAAAACCACAGCCCTCAGGAAGCAGGAGAAGCAGAGGAACAGAGTGGGCTTGGCACGACGCAAGGAGAAGCAGGGTACAACTCTGCCATTTTTACCCTTCTTGTGGTGGCAGGGGAGGGTCAAGGGGCATTTTAGTGCTGTGGAGCTGGGGAAGAAGTTTTCACATCAACATTTCAGAGAGCTCCGGTACAGTGCAGCAGCCACGCAGCATCACATCTTCACACCAGTACACTGGGAAGGTGGGAGTGGGACAGGATAACTTCTTGGGGTGAGAAAAGAAAGGAATCACTTTAGCCACTGCTGGCCCCTATAGTCCTACAGAGGAGTTTATGGCTCCTGCCCACACCCCAGAGAGGCCACAGACAGCAGAGCAGGGAAGGGGAGTGGTTGTCTGCATTCAGGGCTCTGAGTGGTCTCTGATTCATGACTCTTTTTTTAGTGGTACTACTCTTAAAACAACTGAGTACCTTCAAAATGCTGTCATGAGAAAGGTCCACTTTAGCCAGGAATAATTTTTTCTCTTTCTTCTTTTCTTCTCCTCAAAGTCTATCTCTGACCACACATTACCTGTGAGGTGATTACATCATCTCATGTTACCAAAAAAAATAAAAATATTACTTTGCATCTAAAATTATCCCATTCTGAGTATAATTTCTGCTGCCATTTCTCACAGATTTTCCCTTTCATCCTCTGTCCGTCACGAGTATGGGACACTGGGTACATCTTTGCTAGCCTTACTACAGGGGACTGACTGATTTCTCATTTGGTAGCATATAGTTATTGAAGTTGTCAAGAGGAACTATCTTTTTGTTCAGTGACAAGCTATGGTCATTTCTTCTCTTTTTTCAACCTTTTTCTTTAATGTACGAGATGAAACACAGATTAAATCTTTTCATTCAGAGCATTTTTTGTGCTCTGACAAGCTGACTCCCTGCAAGACAGTGAAAGGTCACCAGCCAGACTGCCAAAAAGAAACCTTGCTTCTGCTTTGCAGAATACAATGAACAAGAAGAATTTTTTGATGAAACTTCTATCAGCTTGCGCAGTTATTTTCCTGAGAGCTGGTGGTGGAGTTTGGAAGAAGTGGAAAGCCCTGGAAAACACAGGTACTGTGTTCCTGAATATGTTTAAGTTTTTACTGCCAAATGTATAAAAACATCAGCTTTATGTAATATCTGATGCAGAGGACTTGAGAATATTTGAGGTACTTTGTCTCCACAACTGAAGGAATAAGTTGTTCTCTTTACAATACTCAAACTTCATCAAATGAAAATGTTTACATTTTATACATGCCTTCTAATATGTTTTATTTTGTGTTTTTTAGTGTAAAAAACTTTGCTCCTGACTCTATAACCACCTGGGAAGTTCAGGCAATAAGTATATCTCCTGAAAAAGGTATAAGTATTGGGTATTTTTTTTGTTTGTTTATTTCTTTGTATGGATAAATAGAGAAGGTGCATACTTTAAAAGAGAGATAAGTTATGTTAACAGAATAAAACAGTCTGTACTGAAAAAACACAAAATGTTTTGATCAGGATATTTACTTGTCTCTTTTATGCCATGTTAAAGCTCAACTAGAAGTTAAAGTATAGATTTATATCTGTAAAAGCAACATGAAGTAGGATCTCGAGGATGGTGGATTATACAATCAAAATTGTCTTTTGTTCTTTCCACTCTATAAAACACCTCATTTTAGCTTCTACATGGCCAGGAAGCCACAAGAAAGATAGCAGTAGTAACACCACTTTTCTTTGAATAATTCTGGGACCAGGTTCTGGCCATCTCAAAGCACAGAAGTCTGTGGCCTTTCATGCTTTGAGATGACCAGCAAAAGACCAGCAAGGTCTGGACACCAGAGAGAGCCAAGATTCCCAGGTGCTGCTCTCTGGGAGCTCCTAGGAGTTGATGAGGACCATGAAGGATGGACAAAGGGTCTATCTTGGATGGCCAACTCCCTTTTGGAAGGGGAGGCTCATCTAGGTGTGCAGTGATGAGCACAGAGTTTATTTTCAGAAAGCAAGGAAAGGTCCTGTTTTAAACATGGCCTTCACAGGAAAACCGGGCCACATTTCACTCACAAAACATACAAACACTCTTGCCGAGATTTACCTATCAACAACCATGGCAGTGACTCCAGGGGGCAAACTAGAGACAGGTCTCTCGTGCAAATGATTTAAAATGGGTTCTGAGTATGCCTGAGGTGAGTATTTCCTCTCCTGCTCGTGACCTCAGGGGAGACCAGGCACGGAGTTTTGATTGGACATTTTGCTTCCTATCAGCTGATGTCAAGGGTGTAATTCTCAATTTCAACTGTTTTTCTTTTTCTCACCCCAGGGTTCTGTGTAGCTGACCCCCACACCTTTGCAGTTTTCAAAGANATTAGACATTTTGCTTCCTATCAGCTGATATCAACTATGTCAATTCTCAATTTCAGTTGTTTTTTCTTTTTCTCAGGGTTTTTTCTTTTTTCTCCCAGGGTTCTGTGTAGCTGACCCCCACACCTTTGCAGTTTTCAAAGACTTTTTTGTGTCCCTGAGATTACCATACTCAGTCAGACGAAACGAGCAACTGGAAATAAAAGCTGTGGTTTACAATTACCTGCCCAATGACCTCCAGGTAGTGTTATCAACAACTGCTGTACCTTGCATGCCTAGCTAGCTAGATAATAGTTGTGTAAAATTCAATATGAATGACCTGGCCACCCTTCAGAGCCCTCCTACAGCCCAGACATAATGCTCCCATCTTGAAAGCTTTCCCAAGGACAGGATCCAGTTTTATTTGGTAATCAAACTTGTTGTAGAAAGCAGATTTTACTCACCATGTTACATAGCCATATCCTTTGTCTTTGGGTGCGTCTTCTTCCCCTTCATTGAAGCGATCAGTCCCTTTTTTGCTGCCTGCTCGCCTGGGCAATACCTGGGTGCTGACACCGATACTTGCTGACACTTCTCGAAGTACACAAGGTACAGAGGGAAATTATGAGCACACCATCCAATATGTTAGCCACAAAACTCACTGTGCCTACAATGAAAAGCCACTTTTTGTCTTCATGTGACTCCTGTGCAGTCCTGCATACGTTTGTCACTGGACTCAGGGCTTCCACTGTCCTAAGGCTTCAGTGGATACTCTTTTCACTTCTTCCCATCTCCTAACCAGCTGTTTGACCAGCATCTTCTGAACTGCATTGAATTGCACAGAGCTGGGATATATAAAAATGTACTATCTTTCTTACTTCACTGAGCTTCAGGTATAGGTCAACACTATTACAAATTCAGTGTAATGAAGAAACTTTAGTTGATTTAACTTCAGAGCCCTAATCCACACAGGTGAGTGTTAACAGGCCATAGGGTCACAGAACAATTTACATTGGAAGGGGCCTCCAGATGCATTTTCCCTGTGCAGTGAGGCACTAACACTGATCTTGGGCACTGTGTTGTCCCCGCAGGTGGTAGTGAAGATGGATGCAGTGAAGGGGCTGTGCACTGCAGAGACGACGGAGAAGGCTGTGCAGCTGTCACTGCTGGCTAAGGGGAACTCAGCAACACCAGCCTTCTTCTCAGTCGTCCCTCTGACTGTGGGAGAAATTCCAATTACCATTACTGCTTTCGATCCGGATTCTGGGCACAGTGATAGCATTAGGAAGAATCTCAAAGTTGTGGTAGGTATAACTAATCGAGGGCAGGTACATCACGAACATGTGCTTGTCCTCAAATGCAACATTCACAGGCAAACAAAGGGGGGCTGTATTGATTATTCAATACCTTAGCTTTCTTCCAAAATTGTAAAAAGGAGGAGCCTTTAAGAAAAAATTACTTTTCAAGTGCCAACACAGACTCATTACAGTATCCAAGTCATCCCTTGAGGGCTTTTTTCCACCCACACAAAAAGTGCAAAATATGAATCCTTGCACCCCTGATGTCAGGGCATAGCCATGTAGGTAAGGATAAGGCATGGGATGCTGAGAACCTGCTGTTGTTAAAGGCCATAATTTTGTAGATACAGACACAGCTTCAGAGTTCAATGCAACACTAAAACACTAAAAGTAACAGTAAAAATAGCTTTATTAAAACTGAAAGTGTTTGAGGAATCAGAAGGAAAAAAAGTGTAAGTCTTACACTCGATATGTACTCAGAATTTCATGCATTTCATACATGAGAGGTTTACAAACACTAGTCCCTCTCTGAACTTGACTTGATAGGTCACAAAGCTGAGAATAAAGCTTGAAGTTTAATTTTTGGGGGTTAGTTATGGTTAAAGGAATTTCATCCGGACAAATGTTTCAATAGTAACACAAAAAATTCAGCAAAGTTTATTAGTATTTTAATTGGGAAATCAAAATTCAGATTTGAAGGACGAGTTTTACCTAGAGAGAAATCTCCCTTCAAAATCCCTTATTTGTGCCACCTGCTGGCCTAGTGCTCGGGTGGATCTCAAGGGTTTCCTGCAGCTTAATTTCCGTGTGAGTGCTTACCAACATTTTGACTTTTCTTTCCTTAATTGTGCAGGCTGAAGGTGTTTTACAGAGAGAAGAAGAGACCATTTGCATTAACAGTGACTGTAAGTTACCCAAAAGGGTTAGATTCAGATGAGGTTTGGGATAGAAATGAGAGGTGAATGATGGGTGCAGTGAAATACTTCTTAATGCACAGAGGTTCCTTTGGTTAACCAGAACTTGTCAGAAATATCTTCATCCAATACATAGCAAAAGATTCATGAAACAAAAATATATTAAATACTAAATGTTTAGAATTGATTCATTTTACTTTTGTTTTTCAAGGTATCATTCTTTATATATTAACTGCACATCTATTTAATTCATTAATGAATCTTAAAAGCTATCAAAACCAAGTTTTGTTTCAAGTATAAAACACTGTTAAAAATTGAAAATTTAATCAATATAAGAAAGATAAGTATATTTTTTCTAAAATTATATTGTATGTTGTTCATTTTTAAAAAGCCTGGATGTAGATATCTATTTATTATTTATTTACAGTGAAGTCCCATACAGTGGACCTGAAGAGACCGTCTGACATGGTACCGGGTTCTGATAGCCATGTGTTAGTTAGCCTGAAAGGTAAATGTAATTTTTTTGTCAACAACTTCTCCATAGGTGACAGGGGGAAGGCCCCTCTGTGCTGCTCCTTCCTGCATGGCAAGTCTCCATTCTCTCCTAGTTTTTCTGTTATGACTCAAATGGTCTGTGCTACAAGGCCAGGTCATAAAACAAAACATCCTCAAGGTTGATCCAGTACCTTTTCCTGTTTCTAATTACTTCTTCTTACTTGTAGTGGGTGTAATAATTTTATGAGATCCATCCTTCCTCACAGTGTTTAGACTAACATTATAGGAAGGCCAGAGGTGAAAAGTTCATCTTCTCTAATAACTCCACACTGCATGTAGGGCTGTAGAAATCTGCTTTGGATTTCAGAAATAAGGATGCCAGACTCTGATGAATAGGTTCTGGAAAGTTCTGTTTTTCTAAGGAGAGGATATGTACAATCATACATTCATTTTATCAAAAAACTGTATGCACACATATATATATTCATGCATACATATTTTTAAAATGTCTGTTAGCAAGTACTTTCATTAGTGATAAATACTTTTAATACTTTTTTTTTTCCCAGAAAATGTGAAGTAATGCATTTGTGACACAAAGGGTATTGGCAAATGTTTGGCATGATTTATGCACTATCTTTTTATCCCTCTGTAGGAGGATCAGGGCTGGTTTGACAAGACTTTTCCAGCCCTACCTGATACACCAGTCTTTCCCCCTTTCCTTGCTTCCCTGCCTCCAGTACCTTCAGGACTCTTTCTCCTTGATATTCCTTCACTGGGCCAGCCTCCTTTTTCCAGCTTTCCCAGGGCCTGGCTCCTCAACCTTGCCCTTTTTCGAAGAGCTTTATGAAGTAGCTAAAAACAGTGTTTAATAGTGAGGAGTGTCAGGCCATGCTGGAATGTCAAGCCTACGGTTAGGATCCCTTTTCTTCCTATTAAACCAATGAGTTTTAAATAAGGTTCGTACAATGGCTCGTGTTTTTTTACAATAGGGAACATCATGGATGAGTCTGTTGAAAACTGTCTGAGTCTCAGTGGAGTTGAGAAGCTGATTCAGGTGCCCACAGGCTGTGCAGAGCAGACGATGGTGAAAATGGCCCCTGCAGTCTATGCCATCGAGTACCTGGATGCCAGCGAGCAGTGGGTGAACTTCAACCCCGAACGGAAGCAGGAAGCCATTGGTATGGTTGAAAAAGGTATGCAGAAAGAAGAACAAAAACAAACCAAAAAACCCAAAACCAACCACAAGCCAAAGGATGGGATCTCTGTAATCCGTTTGCACTGCACACTGGCTGAGGCTGCTGTCTGAAGGAATGCCCAGTGTCCTATCACAGCCACACTGCAATGCCCCTGACTGTCTGCAGACAGACATGAGAAACAGAACTTGTGAGGAGGGCTCAGGAGACTAATTGCCAGCATCTGACACTGGCTAGTATTGACATTGACAGTCCATCCTCTCTCTTGACTAATTTGGAAGTAGAACATAAAATCTCAGCTGATCAATGAAAACTCTTTTCAGAGTAAATGGATAACAAAGGCTGGTTGCTCATTGCCTCCCAATGTTCAAAATCAACCAAGTTAAACCGCATCCTAAAAAAGTGCTTCTTTCTCTCCATGGATCACAGACACTGTTTAGGATAGCCAGCTGGGATTTAGACATCTCTGCCCGTGGCTGTCAAGAGGAGTATGACAAAGGAAATTCCCAGTGCTAATCGTGATGTTGACACCTTCCCTTCCACACTCCTGCATTCATCATTACATAAGCTAGAATGACTTTAGCAGCCTTGGGCCAAGCCAGGGAGGGAGTTCCCTTAGGGAGAGGACACCTGCAAGTCTGCTTCTGGAAGACTTGACTCCAAGCTGTGATCCAAAGCTGGTATTAAACACAGAGCAAAACCACAGTATGTGGAAATGTTCCAGGTCACAGGGAACTAACACAGGGAGTTGTCAGTATTGGAGCAGTTAAAGCTGATCTTTCTAACTGCAGTGATGTGCTTAGGGCATAAAGCAATATAATGCACCTGTCATTGTCATCTTCAGATATGATAAACACATCAGTGAAGAACAATTGCATCAATAGAGATTAAAGGCCTATTTATCCAAGACTTCCAAAATGACGCAAGATCCTGCTAATAAGTATTTGGTATTATCATTGTCATTTAGTCCCTAAATTGTGCTTTTATTGATTCTTATTGAAGTTTATCAGTGTAGAAAATGAGTTGTGTGGCTATGACTCAAGTTCATCAAGATAATAGCAGTCAAAATCAGAGGCCACAAATCATGATTTCTAAGTCTGTATCTGACCAAATAGATGATGTTTTGTGCACTTTTTGATTCAATGCACCATACAATCAACAGCTTGAAAAGTTGTCAATAGTGGGAAATATTTTTCCAATATTCTCTACACATAAAATGTTTTGTAACCATAGGTATCTGCAGTTTTCAGGTTATTTTCAAGGCTCAATTAAGTCAAACAAGAAAAAGGACCTTTTAAGCCCGGTGATTTTTCTGTCAAATTCTGCTGACCCACTCATTTCCTCCTTAAGCACCAGTGAACAACTCCATGAACTCTTCCACCAGTCAGTACAGAACACGTCCATTATAATACAAGTGATATAGGAAAATGCTCAATAAATATGGATGTTCTCTGAACAGTTACATGCTCTCCTGTTCATGCAGGTTACACTAGACTGCTTGAGTTTCAGAAGGAGGATGGTTCCTACGGAGCATTTAAAAGAACCCCCAGTAGTGTTTGGTAAGTGATTTTTTTTTTCTTGGGGTTTTATTTTTGTGGTTTTATTTTCGTTTATTTGGTTGGGTATTTTTCCAATTTACCTCTATCATCATTTGATGCATCAGAAGCTTTTCTTTGGCAATGGATTTTGAAAATCTGGTGGTTTTCTATGTACTTTTGCCATGAATAATCAACCACAAAATTCTCTGAGCATGTTCAGTCCTCAGTGAAAGAGATTTCTACTGAGCCACTGACTATTTAGCATTTGCCACAGAGTAGAAATATTCATGCTGATGTTGAACAATAACTCACTAGGTTCCAGTAAGCGCACTGTATTGAATATGAGTCTGTGCATAAAATAAGTATTTTATCTTCCTGTCAATATAGTCAGCACATATCAATTCTGTAAATATCTGTCAGCACAAGTTTGGAAAATTTTCTTCTGTGCAGGTTAACTGCATTCATTGTTAAAGTACTCACAAGGAGCAGAGAATACTTCAGTATCCAAGACAATCACATAATCAACTCGATTTCCTACCTGCTTAATCAACAGCAGGCAGATGGTTCATTCCATGATCACCACCCTGTAATGGACAGGTCAATGCAGGTAGGTCATCCATACTTAAAAGAATTTGTTGTCTATTCAGGCCTATTAGGTACTGGAAGGAATATTGTGTGTTGTTGAGTAACAGGAGGTGTAACTAAAGAAAATAAATCTGTAATGTAATTACAAAATATGTAATGTAAAATTAATTTGTTAACAGGTCTGTTATGTCAGATATATAGCTAGCACTTTACCACCTTTATAATTTTATACAATCTTAGATATTTTCAGCTATTCCTATAGAGGGAGCTTAGAAAATTAATTCTGAGGATCTTCATATGTTTGGTAAAAACGTAGGCCTTTCATTGCCAAAGGCAATAGAATGTAGAATTGTAACTTTGTTTGGAAGGAGCATCCAGAAGTCATCTAGTCCAAATGCTGCTCAAAACAGTTCTAGTTAGATCAGGCTGTACAGGGCTATGTCCACCTGAGTCTCTGGTACCTCCCAGTCTGTCTGGGTAACCTGTTTCAGTATTTCACCACACCCATGGTGAAAAAAAAAAATGTTAACACTTACTCAGAATATCCAGTTGCATATCTTGGTCTACACATCCTCTATAATTTTCCGGAAAAACAAAATTTTTATACTGTCCATGAATTTAATCTAACGTGCATCTCCCAAAACTCACTGAAAATGCAGTGTAGTGACCATATATGAAAAAAAAATGCATTAATATTATTAATGATCTGTGTCAAATAACTAGTGAGGCTTTCACCCTCAAAGTCAGTTTCACATTTGATGTAACAGCATTGTGGAAAAAGAAACAAGTAGCTCAAGGACTGGTCAAAGGGTTTGGGGTTTTTTTGACCTGTGTTCAAGCTGAGATAATCTTACATATACTACAAGAACTTTCAGAGGAAAAAAGCTAATGAGGGGACTGTTCTTACTTTACCAAGAAGAGGGATAAGAATGATCTAGTATTGGTGTATAAATACCTCTGTAGGAGAAAAGTTCTGTCTGCAAGGTGGAGGGTTCTTTAGTGTGTAGAGAGTAGCAGAGGCATTAAAAACCCCAACGCCCCTAGTGACTGAGAATTGAAACCATGGATGTTTCCATGAGAAATTGTAGATTTTTAGCTATGAGATAAATAACTGAATTTTTGATTATCAGCTGAAGAACATGGCAGGTTCCTTATCTCTTACACTGTTTAATGCAAACTGGCTGCCACCATAGAAGATATACTTTAGATGGACACATTTTATTGAGAGAAATTAAAGGCTAGAGCTACATGGTACGTGGCCAGAGGGTTTGCACAGAAGAACCTTGACTTCATGGAAAGTGATTTTCTAGATTTAATCACAACATGTCCATGCACTTCTAACTTTTCCTTTTCATGTTTCATCTTTCAGGGTGGCATTAAGTCAGCAGAAGAGGATTTGGCTATGACAGCCTTTGTAACCATAGCATTGCAACAGACCCTACGCGTCTACCAGTCCCCTGATGCGGTAGGAAGCCTGACTCTTAAAGTCTGTAGGCCATTGCACAATGGCATATCCACCCTACTGTCTCTTGGAGAACTGCAAATGAGGAGTTTAAAATCTGCTCTCATCTGTGGTGGATAGGGAAAGAAGCCATGGCCTAACATACAACAAGGTGTTTCAAGCTACACGCTCCATCATCAGTGGCTTTAATCACTAAGAAAATATTATTATAATTGTCTTAAAATATTACTACAGTGAAGTATTCTAGTTTCCTGTTATTCTTACCAGAAGTAACAGTAGGTCTCAGTGATCTTTACAAATAGATCCATTCTGTTTTCACAGGCACGAGTGATTACAAGAGCAGTGGCTTACATGAAAAATCAATTTTCAAGAAATACTGACTGCTATTCTACAGTAATCATTGCTTATGCTCTGACACTTGTGCAGTCTGATAGTGAAGACGCTCAGTTTGTGGAAGAAAAATTAAGGGACTGTTCTTCTTTTGATGGAGGTATGGGTAACCTTTCTTAAAAATCCCTTTGGAAAGCACTCTTCCTAATTGAAACACTCTGGAGCACACTTACATGAACAAAACAAATTGAAGTAAATGAAGAACAATTAATTTTATACAACTGTATGTATGTACATACATACAGTTGTATGTACATGTGTACTTAATTATTTAAATTGTATAATTAAATATTTCAATATTTGAAATTTTAATATGTAATTTTCATAATTAATAGCACTCTAAAGTGACAGCATAATGAAACTTGGATCACGACCTTTTTTGATTCTCAAATTGGAACAAAAACACAGTAAATATTCATTTATGTTTTCTGCTTCCTTTGGGAAGAAAAAAATAGTCCAAGCCAAATGAGAAAGAAGACCCTTGGTACGAGAAAATAACAACATACAGGAGTAGTCCAGACTGGATTTGTGGTCAAGAAGGAGGTGTCTCTTCCAGCCCACCTGCTTTCAACACCCCCCACCAGTTCTGAGTGCTTTTTTGCAGCTCCCTGTGGATGTCACCACGTCCCCCCACAGGGTGAGGTTGTGGTGACTGCTGAGTCAGTCGGGGGCCTGGCTGCACCACGGTCCTGTAAATTCCTCCCCATGCCTTTCATAAATACATTGCTGCATAACAGCCCCAGTTTAAGCACAGGGAATATAGTTCTCCTTAATCAAGGCTGTATTTGTGGCCATAATTAATACTATTATGCCTGAGGGACCACCAGACACAATGCTGCCACTCCATCAGATGGGCATCACTGTACAATGGAATCATTAGACTGTGATGGTTGGAGAAGTCAAAATCAAAAATTGTGGGTTTCCTTTTCCGTTTTCTCTTCTTGCCAACTGATTTGTTGCTCTCACAACAGCATTTGTGTCTTGTGGCTCTGCAATGCCATGACACAAAATATCCACTGTGTAGAACAATAGCAATTTTTGGCGAATCTCTGCCAAGGGCATTCAAGACCGAGTTATTCTTGCAGCAAAGCAGCAGCGCTACTGGGGAAATGGCAACAACGCAGTCTCAGTGGAAACCACTGCCTATGCCCTGCTTCAAACCTTGCTCCTGGAAGACATGGAATATGCAAGGCCTATTGCTGCGTGGCTGACAGAAAGAAGGAATTACGGCGGAGGGTACTGCTCTACTCAGGTGCCTGACCACCAGCTCAGGGGGAGTCTTGAGGGGAGGGAAGGAAATAAAAGCCCCATGAAAACTTTTACATTTAGATTTCAAAGCATCATAACCCTTAATTTTCAACTTCTTTGGTGTATGAAGCACTTGAGATTTTGGGTTGTTAATTAGCTATGGGCCAAAATAAAATAGTTAAAAGCCAGCAAAGAAAATTCTTTGTCTTCATGAAGACATATGATAACCTAAGGTCAGGACTCCAATGTGTTTATAATTGTAGTGCTATAAGAAGAAGCTGGGAAATTAAAGGAATAGTCCGTGCAAGTAGGAGCAAACAAATACAGGAGAACCTCAAAGCAGCGTAAAGCATAAAACTGACTTCAAGGTGACTGATAATGTTATCTCACATGTTGCTAAAATAACCTGGCATAACTGCTAGCTTTTTGGTTTTCTTTCTCACCTAGGACACGGTGGTGGCCTTAGAGGCTCTGTCAGCATACAGCATACAGACACTGAACACTGCTTCCACTGACCTGACCGTCAGACTGGGAACACCTGGAAGGGAAAATTACTACAGCATTGTTCTGACTGATGCCCATGAAGGATTTCAGAAGCAGCTAGAGGTACAGAACTATCATTATTTTTAAACTTTGTTTGCCTCAAAGCAGGAAAAATTGGATCATCTGGCCTAGGTTTTCTCATGTTAAGCAACCAAGAGGTAGCTTGAAATAATTAAATCTCTAAAACAACAGAATCTTTCTAAAGTGAAAAAAAAAAAAGGCAACAAAAAAACCCCGAAAAACCAACAAAAAACCTCACGAGAAAACAACAAAAAACCCCAAAAAACCAACAAAAAACCTCACCAGAAAACAACAAAAAATCCCACAAACAAACAAAAAACCCAAAAAAAACCTTAAACAAAACAAAGAAAAACCCACAAAAAAACCCTACTCAGCAGGTGCTTAGCAGCACACTTGGGAGGTGCTTTGCTGCCTCTTCGAGGACTTTGATGATGTGAATCTCTCCTGAGAGTGAAGAGCAGTCAGGAGGCTCTCTTTGGAGGGAATGAGAAAGGGGAATACTCTGATCTTCAGTGTGCTGAGAACTGTGAAAATGTGAAATCCAGGATACAAAGGAGAGAGTGAAGTTGGTAAAATACATCTATTGGGCCCTAAACAAGCAGAGTAAGATGCAGCAACTCAGTACACTTAAAATCTTATGAGACTTGAGGTCTCATAATTCCTTCCATAGCTAAAAGTTTTCCCCACCCAGTTTTGGGGGGGTAAAGGCATAGAAGACTGTCAAGATGTCAGGAAAGCAATAGCTCAAATGCTGAACACAGACTAATCATCCTTTTTTTTCCTTGGTTTGCAGTTTGAACTTGGGAGAAAACTTGATGTATCCGTAAAAGGCAAAGGAAACGGGACAATGAGTGTAAGCTGTAAATTCAAAATCCAGAGTCCAACTGGACTTCTCCTAATCCCTTCTTGTAAACAAAGTGAAAACTTACTTGCCATGGCCTCAACCTTCATGTTCCTACCTCCAAAATTCTAAAATTTGTGGCCTGAAGGCCCACGTTAAGGACAGTCAATTTTTCCTGTCTTTTACTTTATTAAATGTATAAAATGTCAAGGATGATAGAGGTGGCTGGAGTTCGAAATACCTCTTTGTGTTTGGGAATGTAGAGTAGTTTCCTCAAAGGAGTCCCACACCCTTTGTGAATTGCACATGGGACCTGCTTATATTCGTGAGAGTCCTCTGTGAGCAGTCTGTGCCACTGCAGGACTGGTCCTCCTCTCCACACTCCCATGCCCCATCACCATGTGTGGAAGTCCTGGATGATTAAATTCCTTGTCATTTAAATGATATTTTTAGTGGCTTGCCGTTTGTGTGTTCATTTTAGATATTAAAAATGTACTGGTCACCTGAGCTGAAGAACAATACCTGCAATGATTTGGTTTTGACAGTGGAAGTGGAGGGGAGCCTGAAGTACTCTGGTGAGTGAAAAGGGCAGGGATTGGGTCTCAAAGGTGACACGTTTGGCCAGCTACTAATGATACTTCACAACTCTCCAACCTTGTAAAGTGGGAACAAACTAACAAAACAAGGAAAAAGAGAAGCCTCTGAACTCTGCCTAACTATTGTTTCATTTAGCTTATTATTCTTATTTTTAAATAGTATAATAACTATCTGAGTGACCGTTGGTGCAGCAGGTACTTAACAATTACACAGGTATAGTTAAACACTCTTGAGAAACAGGAGCTGAACTTCCTTCACAGAGGGAAAAGCCCAGCTCAGTTCCTTGGTTAATAAGGGCCCATGTGGGCTTAAAACTCTTTGAGGCAGATCTGTCAAAGGTCTTTCATATGAGCAAGAATGTGTTTTCCATCCCCTGAAGTGTGTTTCATGTGTGACATCGTCTCTGTCTATGTCTGTGTTTTTATTTTCTCTTTAAATTGTTGACTTTTGGAGGGAGGGATTGTCCTTTGCATATTTATGCATAGCCTAAACCCCATTCTTAGCTAGATTTGTTAGTTATTCTTACTATAGTTACCCCTAAAATTCTAACTCTGAATGAATTGGAAACACTGACACAGCGTACAGTTAACTGTTATAAAACTCACAGTGATGGCATGACTGCCCACTGATATTTATCATTATTCCAAAAGGAGCCAAATTGCAGGCAAATTTGTGCATTGCTGACCATGTGTCTCACCTCCAGAAGCTGAATACTCTGGTGAAGATTATGATTATGAGGACTTGACTACAAACAGCACATCTGAGACGCTGTCTAAAATGGATTGGTTTGATATCCGCAGCAGAAGAAAAAGGGATGTGACCACTCCCAGCAAAACAGAATCCTTGCAATACAAAGTCTGTGTCAGGTGGGTCTGCAAGATCAGCTCTTCATTCATTTGTAATTCTCCTCTGTCACGCTCTTCATAACCACAAGCTCAGCATCCCACCTAGTGACCTTCTGTGAGTCTGCATACACTGTGAGTGATGTCCTCTCTCCCACGGCAGGAAGAAAAGGTTTCCACACAATGGATGAGGTTTATTTACATGGCTTACATAGATTTCAAATGTCCACTGCAGATTCTTCCCCATCAAACTCTGGGAAGACACTCAAATGCCTGGCAGGCTAATCATTTGAAAGAAATCTTTAATTTTAAAAAAGGTAAATACAGCTGGAATGCTGTAACACATTTACAGAGTTTCATTGCTTTCTGGAGAGATGCTGTTACTTCCTTTGTGGTCACAGTCTGGCCTCATAAAAAAAGAAAGTATGACTAATACTATCTAGGATAGAAGAGGAGGCAGATTGAGTTTCTGTTGTGACAAGAAGTTGGCAAGGGCAGAGGTAGTAAAAAAAGAAACCCTCCCAGGCAGCAGAACACTGTGACACGTGTCTTTGCTCCCATTTACAGTCTGGTGTTGGCCTCAGAAGCACAAATTTGTGGCTATCCTGGGTTCCTCTTCTAGAGAGGAGCAGGATGGCAGAAGCAGGTTTTGCTCCCCAGTAGAATTCTGATTTTCTACTGGCTTTGGCAAAGCCCTGAAGACAGTGCTTCTATCCCCCCTCCCAGACAACAGCATGAACAATGGCAGGGGAGGACTGAAGTTACCCTAATTCCCAAGTTTCACTCTCCCTCATTAAACACATGTTCGGTGAATTGTCTACTGGCCAAAGCATCATCCTCCCCATTAATTACTCTGTAATATTTATCAGCTACCAGATCCACTGCTCTGCATCACTGTTCTACTGAGTGCTAGGCCGAGGCTAAGACAATAATGTGGAAGTCCTTGGAGTTAAGACATGGGAGAAAAACTGAAGGCACATTTTACATCACCATTCTTCTTTCCTATACTCTGGTACATCCCTTATGGGAAAGGGAGAGTGCCAAAATTAAAAGTTCTGAAGTACCACTATGTGTATGTAAAATATCTCATGTCAAGGCATCCTGTGTGAGTGCAGATCAACTTCACTTTCCAGCAATGACACAATTATCTGATTTTAGAGAAGGTGAAAGCAGAAAGATTGGAAATCCAACACATATATTTAGTGGATAATTTAGTGACAGTGAAGATTTTGCCTCAGACTGTAAAGGTGATGTAAATTTGACTTTGTGAAAAATTTGGATAATTTCATTTCCTACCTCCCCTTTGTAGGTAATGGAGAGCAGAGACTTTGTCAGTGTGGTTTTCTTCCTTGTCTTCAACAATGCTTTTAAGGTGGAATGAACTGTTGTCTATGGGTGATTTTTTTCTGCCTATCAGCTCTAAGGAAAGTCTATATGAAAATCTCAGGCGAGGCACCTGGGTTTTGGATGACCACTTGTCTAGTTTAGATGATTCATTTTACCGCAGGACTCTTAATGAATTAGGCAGCTAATTTTCAAATTAAAATCCACTTAGGAAAGTTAAATGGAGCAGAATGTTTTGCTTCACTTTTAGCAAGCAAGATCCAAACTCTTCAAAGCGACCTGGCTGCTCAGTGCAGGTGTTCACTGCTGACCATCTCCCTTATAAAGGTCCACAGGTTCCAATGCACCGAAGATGTCCCTGGTTGATCTCACTCTGCTGAGTGGGTTGGAGCCTGACACGAAGGAACTCGAACAGGTTAGAAACACAACCTCTTATCTAGACCATTTAGAAAATTTTCTTTCAAAATCTTTCAAAAAAATCCATAGAATGAAAATCAGATTTTGGATAGATAGATTTTCACTATTCTCATTCTTATAAAAATACTTGCTGAATATATACAAGAAATGCAAAGCTTGTGGTGAACAGAGTTCAGCCTTTTTAGTCCCTCGTAAAAGAAATCAGAGCAAGGCTCAGCAGGGCACTGTTGCGCCTCTCCTTACCACACATTGCTGTCCTGTGACACGCCAGGACAGAGCATCCTGTGCTTTCAGAGCAGAAAGCAAGTAGTCTTTTAGAGGTGGTTGGTGGCAGAGCACAGTGACAAGGAGATGGGGCACAGTGCTCTGAAAATGGGGCTATGGAGTTTTGGGTTCTGGAGTCTGCTTAGTTGAGGGAGGTTTGCTCAGTTTCAGGCTCTCAGGAACTGTCTCCTTTAGGGAGGAAGAAAGAGGGCTGAACAAAGCAAGCAGCTGAACAAAGCAAACTAGAATATGGAGGATGGTAGCAAAGGTATTCCTGTTCTTCCAGGGGTTTGTTCTGATTTGTTTGTTTCTTTGTTTTCCTGCAGTTGGTGACAGCTTCAGACAGGTACATTCAGCACTATGAGTACAAGGAAGGAAAGGTTTTGCTCTACTTTGGTGAGGTAAGCAAACCCAATTACTTTCTAATCCCTCCCATTTCAGATATCTCATAGACTTTTTAAAAATCTAATTGTTGTATTTTTCACTCTCCATTACCTTCCTGTAATTTTTATCATTTATTATTATTGAATGGCTTAGTGGAAAGAGCAGAGGAAGGGAAGAAGGCAAACACATAACTTTGTCTTCCACCTTTCTATGTCCCAGGAGATATAGTTCAAGATTTGGCCTTTGGCCCAAGAAAAAAGAGAAATCCACTCCCTCTCTAGCCAGAAGGGATGCTTTTCATACATGAAAACAAAAATGTTTACTGGCTGTCCTGTAAATTCCATATGGACATCTTGCATGTCAAGACCAAGGTCCATATAGTGACAAACAAATGTAAACCTCAGGACCCTAGTTTCTGTGTATATTTCCCATTATTTTGGATAACATCTCCACCCTACACCTACTTGAGTTGCTTGCCCTCCACAGCCAAAGCAGATATCAGTATTAATTCAGCTCTGCCATCAGAAACAAGTGTTCAACAACTAGCACAGGCACAAACATTAAGGAATTGACTGAGGAGAGAGAGTTAGTTTTCTCATCAAAACTGTTGTTTTCCCTCCAGCTCCCAAGTGGACCGGACCCAGACTGTATATCGTTTGGGGCAAAGCAAATCAATCCCATGGGCTTGGTTCAGCCAGCAAATGCCATCCTTTATGATTTTTACAATCCTGGTAAGGGCACAGAAAAATGATGTGTAAGTGCTGAAAGAGAGACCACAAAAAACCCCTCCAGTCTATAGAAAGTTGATTTTGATGTAGTGTGTGAAACCATGTAATTTTGTCAAGTGATAAAATAACCTGCTTTGTGTAACTGTTTTCCAGTTACTTCAGCTTATCTAAACAGAGATCTTCTCAGGAATGGTCCAGTACTGCAAATGGACTGAAAACATGAACTTTTAGACTCATGGATTTTTAAATCAGATTTCCTGACTTCCTGTTTCTCACGGTGCTTTTTAAGCATGTTTCACTCACATTTTGTTTTGCAGTCAGGTTGTGTCTTTATGCATCTGAGATAGGCAATCTTAGAGGTTTGACTTTTGTAGTGTGCTTGCCAGGGAAACCAGTCTTGTTCCTCATTAAAAGAAGGTTAAATGCAAATCATCCCCATTTGCCAAAGTTATGTAAACAATATTTGAAAATTAGGTCAAACCTCTGCTTTAACTGACAAATCTAAGACAGTTTACACTGGGTTTAAACCACTAACTACTGGTTGATCCTGTCTTCTTCTTCTGAAACAGTGCAGTGTTCACTGTTGTTCTATGGTCTAAAGATGCTTTTAAGATGAATGGTTCCCAGAGTGAACAAAAAAAAAGAAACCCAGGGTAGGCAGAGGGAAGAATACAACTTAAAGAAACAAACCAAAACAAACAAAAACCCACAACAACAACAAAATGTCCGAACAAAAATTATCCAAAGTGAACAAAAATAACCCCAAACTCTTTCCCAGCTGAAAGGCAATGCTGTACTCCAGGTGTCTCAGCTATGGGTGTTTGTGGACTGCTGATGTGCATCTGGTCCCTCAGTGCTCTGCTTTCTCTGGACCAGGGAAAAGCTGGGCTGCAAAGGTAGTTTGCTCTGTCAGGCTTTTCCACCTGAGCTCTCTGACACGAGCTGTTTTGCTCCTTCTCCACAGACAGGAAGTGCAGTGTGTTCTACAGTGCCCCCAAGCACAGTGCCATGCTTTCAAAGCTGTGCCACGACAACGTTTGCCAGTGCGCAGAAGGTAAGGAATGACTAAATAGGCTGGTCTAAATGAAGATAGTTACTTCTAGGAACAATTAATATGGGAATTGTTAGGCCCAGAAAGGACCATTAGAATTATCCTAACATGTAATACAGGACACATTTGTCCTCTAGGATGTTCAGTATCAAATGGATTTTTTTTTTTTAAGATATCCAGGATCTTTTGATAGCTAAATGCAATATATATACACACATGTGCGTGTGGATGTAAAAATCCTCTATCACACCACCAAGAAAGTTGTTCTGCCATTTTATTCTCTGTTATATTCTTGTGTGAATGTGGATATGTAAACTACATCTGTCTACATACCCGTTCCTATGGAGGTGCATCACTTATTGTCTTCCTTCCAGGTCCCTGCCCAAGACAAAAATCAACTTTCAGTAAAACGTTGACACAAACCACACGTGTTAGTTTTGCCTGCTATCAACCTACTGCAGATTATGGTAAGGCATGAAAGACAACTGCCGATTTTAGCATCCTTCATTCTAATAAGTATAAACTTGTTTTACATGCCCAGACCTCTCCTGAATTGAGTAGGGTTTCTGTATGTAGCCGAGAGGCCAAGGAGAAATAAACGAAGGCATGTGCAGCTGTAGTCATCAGGGCAGTGAAATGGCAGTAAAGGCCTTGGAAAGATGCAGCGGGATGCTGGGGGAAGGAAGGATGGATGGACATTAAGTTACAGCGTTTAGAAAAAACCTGTGGTGGAGTACCACAATCCCCTACATCCCTCATGTTACAGGATCTAAATAAAGAGTAGGGTTTCAATGACATGCCATAGTTCAGTAGCTCTTTCTGCAGAGCCAGATGAATATTTTTCCCTTTGTTAATCTGCCTTTCTGGCCTCTTCTTTGGATAGAAAGTTGGATAAACTACTGAAGGAAAACTGATTGGACACCATTGGTGAGTGAAATGCTAACAGTTCAAGAAAAATAGTGAAAACCCAACCACAAAGGTTGAGCTTTCTTGAAAAAATACAAAGAAAGGGATACAAATCTGGAGTCTTTTGATTAATAATTCCATGGTTTGTAAATAGATAGTACACTGGACTCTGTTCAGACTCTTGGTAAAAGCACACCTATTATTCAGTCTTTGGGTGTAATTTCATGTTGCCACCTGGCCTCACAGAGTTGTTGTCTGTTGTAGCATATGAGGTGGAGATCCTCAACAGTACAAAGAAGAATGTTTTTGATTACTATGAAGCCAAAATCCACAAAATCCTTAAAGCGGGTAAGTATCAAAATGTTTGACTCCTTTCACTCACCTGTAGGAAAATTAGGTTGACTGAATGAGCTGTGGACATGTCTTTTTCTAGCATGGAAAAATACGGTCAAAATATATTCTAGAGTAGGCTTTCAAGAAGGTTTATTTATTGCAAGGCTTGTTTGGTGCAGCCGCGTCACTTTTCAGTTCAGCCCAAGGGTAGATTTTTGGTTCACATTGTGCAATCCCAGAGCACACAAGCTTCAATCATTTCAGATGAAACTAAACCAGAGGACACAGTCCAGCTGCACTGAGTCCATGGCTGTAAACTGAAGCTAGTTTAAGATAAACCCTTCAAAAATATGCATAGTGTGGATATTGTCTTCAACATCAACTAGTTCATTTCATAAACTGTTGACAGATCCTTATTTTTTCTAGTGTAGACATATCCACCGACCTCTGTTCTGATACTAGATGAAGATTTGAAGGGCTTATTACTCAACTAATTATTAAGCAATTGCAACCCTTGTGGAACAGGTTATGAGCTGTCCACAGTGACTTGCCTGAGGTCAATGAAGACAGGAAAACTTCTGGAACTTCAATTTAATAACTGTGATAAAGAAATAGAAAGGCTTCTTTGTTGTTAGGTACAGTGTAAAGATTTGCACAGCTTTTAGACAATGTCCTTTTGCAGGCCTGCCACCCCAGCTGCCCCCATGTGAACTTAATCAGTAGCATCAGTGAGCACTGATACTCATCTAAGTAATTTCTGGGGAAGCTGTCAGGTGACATGTTAGACCTCAGCTGCTGGGGTATCATGTGGTCACCAGTTTTGAGTTTGGCAGCCAGAGATTGCCTTTAAAAAGCAACTTCAAAGGTTTTGAACTCTTTCCTCTTGGGAGCAGAATAATTAACCCGCTTCCTCAACCTCTGCCCAGGGGACTGTCAATGTCTCACAGAACTTCATAGCACACAGCTTGTGATCTGTGCCCAGTGTTCCGTTCCTGTAGGAAAGTAAGGTCCATGCTTCCTGAGCCCAGAGAGAGCATCTGATATACCCAGGGCTTTCCATAAGCAGGGAGATTATGATGTACCTAGTGATCAAAATACTGACTATAGGAGATTATGGTATCTTGATGAAAAGTTTTATTAATCTCTTCAGAATACCTACAGGGTTTAAAGGCTATAGGGCTCTGAGTCCAAATGCATTTGTACTCACAACTTGCAGGCAAGCACTGGAAAGGTTTTGGGTTTTGGTAGCTGAGAGAAACATCTTTTGAATGTGAAGTTGGAGGGAAAATATGTCTTCTATTCCCACATACTTGAAAATTCTTTTTGATTTGTGCTGCCAGACACAGTTTCTGAGTATCAGTAAGCTTTCAGCAGGTGTGGGAAAGGCTGGAAGGAGGCAGGAAGGCATATGAGGATGAAGAAAAAGCTAGATGATACACCCAAATCAGCCTGTGACTGAACTAGAGTTGCTGTCTCTTGTACTCTCTGTGGCTCTTTTGAGTGAGGTTGGCTTGTGTTGGGATCACCAAGTGTAGGTGAGAATTAGTAGGGTAAAATCTCATTCTCTGGACCCTGGCACTATTTCCTTAACAGTCTTTGAAATAAAGGGTTGGTTCAGAGAGAGATCGAAACACTTATTTGTGTTTGGGAGACAGCAAAAGAGAAATTTGCGGGTGTGTGCTTCTCAGATTACTTTGATTATCGATGGAATTAGTGTGTATGTTTTAGATAGCTAATATTTATGCTGTTCTAGGAGTCCTTCAGGAGTCCTCTAGGGGAAGAGTATAGCCCGTACAAAGTAGCACAGAATCTTTTTATTTCCTCTTCTTTCCTCCCCCCCCCCACTTTTAAAAATTATTTCCAATTATAGATTCTAAAAGTTGAAATAATTGTTTTCCTTAAATTCTGCTTGGATGCTTTGAAACATTACATTTCAACTTTTTTTTTAATTGGAAATTTAAAATTGAAAATTACATAATAACCACTTAAGGTAATGACTCAAATGCTTTGTAATCTCACTGTCTGAACTGCATTAGGCCATTTGTGAAGCATGTGAACCGAGAAACACCTCAGTAATTTAAGCCCAATGAGGCTTAAACATCATCGTTTTCTCAAGTCATTCTGATCCATCTCCGCATTCCATGAACAAAATGAAAATTCAGGACATGATGTAGCATGGGAACAGCAAAAAGGTCTTGGGTTATATGAGAAAACCTACAGGACTTACCATTCTCTCTAAAAATGCAGATGTATAAGTACCATATATAAAACTAATGTAAGTTTTAACTAGGTGGTAGATGAGGTTCTTAAAGCTAGGTTTCACAGATCAGCAGTCTATGTCAAATTCTCTGAAATCTAATTAATGTTAGAATATTCTACTTCAGGTTTTTACTCTACTTTTAGGGTTTTGATTACTAGATTTTCCATACTTGTAATATAATACTCTATATTACAGCAGAAGCTGCACAAGTTTCTGTTAACTGATAAAAAGTCTGTGGAGTAATTTACCTGTAATTTAAACTGGTTTAATATTGAATTTGTGCAGGAAATTTCAGATTATAGTTAGAGTAAGAAATTAGAATATTGCTATTAATTGTTTTTTACTTCAAATGTAAAGTGATGACTTTGTATCAAAATAACTTTGATAACTGTTCTAGTTAAACAACCTCCTGTCCTCATGACCTGAGACTGGTTCAATGAATAAGCATCTTTTCACCTCTCACGTCATTGCAGTATCTGAGCAGCCATCTCACCTGCCTTGGGTGCCCACTTCTGTAGTGGGCAGTGCCATTCTGAATGAATAATCTTCTGGGCCAGAATCCGGACCAGAATATTCTAAGTTATTTTAACGTGGAGATCAGTAGGACCATGTCCTGTGTATCAGGTTCAGAGGGAATAGCACAGAGGTTGCATCAGTGAGCTTCAGCTCAGGTGTACTAAGGAGAGTGAGATTTTAATAGTCTGCTGAATTGTTGAGCCTCAGAGTGTTTCAGTTTAGTTTGCTAGCTTTGAAGACCACTCTGAGCCTAAGCAATCTGAAATAGAGGATGGAATGTTTTCTATTTTCCTTGGCTTTTCCTTCCGTGTCTGAGATTTAAGCAAACTCCATAAGGTCTGAAAGGTCCTAAAGTCTTGCAGAGTTAGTCTTGCAAAGGCCAAGACAGCCAGCTAAGGCAAAAGTGGCTTACTCTTTGTCAGGTTGTAAGGGAAATGTATCCTACCATAGCACTGCTATTTATTCCCATGTCAAGCCCCAGTTCCGAAGGGAAATATTACTTTGGCTTAGCAGTGGGGCAAATGATCACAGGGGGTTTTGTCCTGTGGGCTACAGTTATTCTTTTTCTCACAAAAGCTAATGGGGTTTTCACTTCTTGCCCCACAGCTGCTGATGAAAGCATCCAAGTGGGTGACCACCGACAGTTCCTAACACGCTCCATGTGCAAGTTAAACATTGTCCCTGGCAAGCGCTACCTCCTCATGGGGAGAGATGGGGAAACAGTTGATTGCAACAACAAGTAAGTGCAAAATGGTCTCTGGGCATCAGCAGCTGCTATCATGGACCATAAACCCAGAGGATACTCAATCTATTCGAATACCTCCTGAAAGCAAAGGCAGCACCAAATTTTTCAGGGACTGAGTCTACTGGATTTACAAAAATGCGAAGAGTTCCACTCCACAGGCAAAGGGGAGGTGTGGGAAAGAGCTGAGCCACCCAAATCTATTGGCTCATGGATCTGTGGTTCACAGACTTCTCAGAATCCAATCTGGCTCTGGTTTCACTGGGTTAAAAACTCACAGCTAGAAAAGGAGAATGGGAAAGCTACCCAGTCCGTCTACTGCAGATGCCTTAAACAGCTCCTGTGTTTGCAGAAGAAAGGTGTGGGGCTGTGATGAAGAGCAGTTCCCAAGGTTGCTGTTACATCACGCATGTAAATAGCATATTCTTCCCATTTCTCACTGCCACACTTTAATTATAAAAAGGAATTTATCTGAGTAGGAATTTAGCATGACACTATCAAATATTCAGGGAAGTAGACATCTTAAATGTTTCATTTCATTCCACAGAAGTGGAGAAAGGTAGTGCCTCGGAAAGCTTCTAGGGAGGAGATCTCCATCAAGCTGTTAGCACCAGTTCCTAAAACCTTAAAAAGTCCCACCCCATCTCTATGTGACAAAAAAAGTGAGTGCCTGAGTCAGTGGCCTGCTTCAAAAGAACTCTGATAGAGACTGGGGTCTCCTAGAAGAGGTTTAATCTTCAAAGTCTTCTCCAGTTTATGCATGAAATACTCGAAGTTACACAGCTTTTCATCAAAGAAAATTAGAAAATATTTTAGGATACTCTGTTGGAACTAAACTCGCCCTCACTGTCCCACTGCTGTGCACTTGGGCCTTTTGTGCCATTCTGGAAAACTCAACAGAAACTTAGCCCAAGCCTACCTGACATACTCAAAACACAAGTACAGTACATTATTACATAATACAGTGGTTATTATGTAATTTTCAATTTCCCAGCTTGGCACTGATGCTTCCCAGGCTTTATTCAAAGCTCAGTTAACCTGCTGGTGAAAGGAAGTTATAGGCAAGTTTTTTGGTTAGTGTAATTCCTGATCGCAGAGATGCCTCTGTGGAGGGATGCAGCAGCTCAGGGATTACGCTTTCCCATTGCTCCATGTCAGGAATAATGACTAACCTTTTTTATCTGTCCCATCTTCACTCAGGATGCAGTACTTACTTGATGCACAAGCCTGGGTGGAGAAAATTCCAGAGGACAGTGAGTGCCGCAGCACCTTGCGCCGGCAGAGATGTGCTCAGCTGCAGGACTTCCTGAGCACCACTGACAGCCTGTGCCACCTCTGAACGATGGCTCAGACCCCCACCTCTCTCTGGGAGTACAGCTTACCTCCTGCCAGAACCCTTCCTGCAAATCCTGTGCGTCCCAGTGGCACCTGAAACATCGCAGGGCTGCTTCCATTGCTGTTGTGCTGATTGTGGTATCCTCTTGTGGGTGTTTGTGTGGGTAATACAACAAAAAATGCAGCTACTCTACTAGTTATTGTGTTTATTGTACCTGGGGAAGAGAGAGCAAGAATTTCTGTCTCCTTGAGCTGTTATACAACAGTGCAATTGCCCTGCAAAGAGTCAAAAGAAAGACTTGTGCGTGCAGAGCTGGCTAATTCCTGCAGTCCTGGGCAAGAAAAAAATAATTTAAATAAAAGGTCAAGACATTTTCATGGGTCAAAAAATAAAACTGAGCATTCATGGGCTTACCTGTGTTACACTGCTGCTGAAAGAGAAGAGATGCCAGCACTCATGCTTCAGCAACACATCAGCTAGTTTCTGGTTGTAATTGTGAGTCCTGCTGACCCCATGGCTGGACTCATGCACTTCTAAAGCTGGAACTGGAAGTGGCACACTGGGCATGGCCTGTGCTGGACTCAGGAGTCTTGCACAGGCTTGTTAAGCTGATAGCTCACTGAGGGCACAGAACTGCTTTTAATTGCACTCTGTATCCACATGTCTTTCAAGCTTTTCTTTTTTTAGAGTTCAGCTCAAAACTTCTCTTTTCTTAGGATGAGAAAAAGTCTGTAGAAAAGGTTTTGATAACACTGATAAGTGGAAGAATTTCAACTACAGGTTTTGTTTCTTTAGTTTGCCAGCAAAATGTCATTTGGTAGTCATGTCTGAAGCAGAGAAGAGCTGGGCAGGTCACCATCCTCAGATGCTCATATCACTCTTTGTGCCAGCTGCTACTGGGCACAAACATTTGCCACCTGGCCTGCTTGGGATACACTGCAGCAAAAATAAGATGGGCCTGTGTCAGTGATGTGATAATTACCAGGTCCATGCTGAGGTGGTTAATTTGGAGTCAAATGATCCTCCTGGTAGTAGGGGCATCAGTGATGCTCATGTGGACAAGCCATTACACTGCAGCAGCACCTACCAGAACAGCTCCATCACAAGAAATCTCAGATTCACAGAAGACAGTTCATTGCTGTGTGCCTGAACTGTGAACTGACCAGCTATTTTTGAAGGCTGAAAACTTATATTTAGTATCCAGCTGAACTTGGATATCAGCAACATCTTTTTCTCAGCTGCCAAGTATTGCATGGATGGAGGGTAGGGAAAGCTCATTTTAGGAAAACCTACATGACTGCTTCATGATATATGCAAAGGAAGATAAGAAACCTACTGAAGGTGTAAGACAGACAAATTCACAGAGGACCTCGAGGTTTGCCCCAGTTTTCACATTTAGGAAATGTGATTGTAATGCCTGGTCATACATTCTCTTTATTACAGAGCTTATATAAATGTCAGTGATATGGCAAAATACAGCTGAGGTCAGTAAAGCAAGTACTAATTTCTATTAATATAAGATAAAGAATAGGGTGTTCCACTGACACACCAATTATGCAATAATTCTGCCAATATTTAAGAAAGAATACCTCTAAGGTTAAGAGCCAAATCCTTCCTTTCCGCTCCACAGGGCTGGCTTAAACATCATCGTTCTGACCCTTCTGCTGTGTGGAGTACATCAATAGCTCAGAGGTTCTTCCCTAGCAGACAAAGCACCAAATAACTGCAACAGTCAAGACTCTGTAAAGTGTGGTGAAAGCATCATTAATATTTTATATTAGATCTAAAATGCATTTTACATATTTTCTTCCATTTTGCTTGGAGGTTAGTCTAAGCTGGAACTGCTCAGTGTCTGAACTTTGCAAATGCAGTCTCAATGTGGGAGCTATGTGTGATTATTGAACTAATTTTACTCTTATTTTTGGGACAGAGAACCCAAACATGCATCTACTTTAATTCTACCAATCGGGAACCCCTTGCTTCCTGGGAAAACCTTTAAATATCTGTGGCCTGAGAGCTAGCATAGAACAGTCTCTATCCCCCCGTAATTTTCTGCCCCAAACTCCCAAACACATTTATAGGGAGAGGGAAGACAATTGTGGAATTATTCTGTGCTGCCACAGTTGTGAGTGTTTGCAGGTAACGCAGCTGCAGACTTGCTGGAGACTCAGCCAGCACCATGGAGGCCTGCTGGAGAGCTTTGGAAGCATTCTTTTCTCCTTCTGCTGCCACAACCTGCAAAGGAACAGAAATGGAAACGGGATGGAAATACTGTCCATAGTGGGGAAAATCCAGCATTGCAATGAGGAGAAAACAAACTAGCTTGGATTCCTGGAACCATAGGACAAGAGGAAATGGCCTTTTAAGTTGCCCCAGGGGAAGTTTAGATTGGATATTAGGAAAAAATAGGTTGTCAAGCACTGGAAGAGGACGCCCAGGGAAGTGGTGGACTCAATAACCCTGGAGGCCATTTGAAGGGTGTGTAGCTGTGGTGCTTTAGTGGTGGACTTGGCAGTGCTGGGTTAATGGTTGGACTTGGTGATCTGAGAGGTCTTTTACAACCTAAATGATTCTGTGGTTCTATGAAAAGGAAATGAGAGCTGGGGGTAACTGCCATGGGTCTCACCTTAGCTCTTGTCTCTCGAGCAGCCTCTGCTTCAGCTGCCATTGCCCTCTGCATGGCCACAGGAATCCGGATGTCTTTGATCTCCACACGGGCCACTCGGACTCCCCACTGCTCTGTGGCGCTGTCGAGGGCAGCCTTAGGCACAGAGACACGACATGCCAGTGCTGGCAGAGAGAAAGCCACAGGGTGTACCCTGCTTGGCTGGAAGGACAGGGCAAACCCACACTGCAGAAAGAGGGATGCTCCAGGGGCACCAGCACCCAGCATGGGGTGTGCACAGTGGGTACCACAGCCTCACAAAACACTTGCTGGCCAACACCAGTGTCTCCTGTGTTTCTCCTCTCCTGCCTCCTAAATTATCATCCTCATTCTTTCCTTATGTGGCACTTAGTAAACTTCCCCCTTTTATAAAGAAATGCTACAGCAAGTTCCTTAAACAGCACAACACTGTGAAAGTGCACTGTGGGTGAGACAGCACAGCCCTGCAGCACTGGCATGTTCATCTGTGCTCTGGCTTCTGCAAACCCACACTGTCCACACCACCACTGTAACCCTGGCTCTGCCCGTGGCCACTCTCCTGGCTCCAGGGGTTACAGTCTCTCTTTGATCTCACTACACCTTGTCTCTGACTGAAATTAGTAAATCAGGTGTTGGAATCCTTCTCTGGTCCCTCCTTGGCTGCCAAATCAATAAATAAACCAGATGGCAACTTTAAAGCCTACAATGACTCAATTTTCTACTCTTAGTTGTAAGGATAGAGGATACAAGTCTTTCCTCAATCAATGGTCTGCCCAAGATAGAGCTTCCCACAACCAGCAAACCTCTTTCTCCATGTTTGTAGGCTGCCTCTGTGCAAGGGCTAAGCTGATTTATTTAAGTCACTGGATAATTTCAGTATTTTAATTGCTTTTTGATAGAGGTAACTCTGCTACCAGAACCTGGGTAAATACCTTTAGAATAACTCTTTCTGAATCTAAGCAATGAGATGTATAACTGGAAAAAAAAAAAAAAAAACAAAAAAACACAAAGGGAGATTTTGTTATAATGGTTGAAAAAATAAAGAGAGATTATTTCTAATTTGCTACTCCCCAGAAGACACTTCCGTGCTTGTCAGTGAATTTTGAGAGCCAGATTTACCTGGATACTGCGTGCAGTCTCCTCACGACCTGCCAGCAGCTGAGCCAAGTTCAGTGTACCCAAAACGTTTCTCAGGGTTGTCTGTGCCAGAAGCAAGGTGGCAGAGTGGACATCAGTGACGTTGGCAACAGCACAGACAGCACTGTGGATCCTGTAGTGCACCACCCCATCCACCTGGGCAGTAACAGCATCTCTCGTGAGAATCTGCATTTGAGAAACGCACACTGTCACAGAAAGATCCAGCAACACATCCTTTGCCTAGAAAGGGGAATACTTTATTTTACCCCTTAGTGAGTAAAAGACACTGATAATTCAAAGAAACGAAGAATTTATTTTGATTTCTTTGTCATTCTCCCAAGAAATTAGTTCAAGAGAGCTGTCCAGCATCAACAAAGTTTAAACTGGGGGAAAATGCTTTACATACCCTCTAAATAACTGCTTCAATAGTAAGTGAATCTGGTAATTTGAATTAATTTCTTTTGCAAAAATAAATTACGACTATCCTCTTCCTTTCTTGTAGAAAGGCCCATTAATGATTTTATACATTTCATGCAGCTTGGAAGATCTGCGCTACTTTCTCTAAACAATGTATTTGCAGGAAACACCAGCAAATTACATCCTGCTTGGATGTATCTTGCTTCCTGCATCTATTCCTGCTTGGATTTGAGTTTTGTGGTTGGTTATCTGCTAATTCCTGTTAATTTAATGGGATTTGTTACCCATGGGTACTTTGCCTTTTCAGATACATGTAGAAGGCTCTTTTGAATGGTGAGCTCCACGTCAGATTCAATTTTATTAGGACATTAATTTACAATTGGGAATTTTGTAGCCACTCCTCTCTAGTCCTCCATCTCTCATTCATACTTGTAACTCCCTTCCCTTATTTTTGACATCACAGTTCTGAACACCAGCTTGACCTGCAATGAGGCACTTGTGGGTTTTCATTAGGAGAATCACAGAATGGCCTGGGTTGGAAGGGACCTCAAAGATCACTCAGCTCCAACATCCCTGCCATGACAGGGACAGCTTCCCTTAGATTGGATTACTGAGAGCCCCATCCAGCCTGACCTTGAACACTTCCAGGGATGGGGCATCCAGAACTTCTTTTGGCAATAAGTTGTTTTGTAAGTAGCTTGAAATGCAGAAAATACAGCAAAGAAGCTAATTCTATATGGAGACTCAGTGTGGCAAAATTATAAAACATGCATTATTTTTGATTGTGCCATGAATCTGCTGCATCTTTTGTTCCTGTCTTAGATGGCTGCTAAAGAATTACCTCTTGTGGAGGAATCTTGCAGGTAACCGTCCTAAGATCAACCTTGATAAATGTATCTGTGCATGGAAGTACAAGGATCACTCCTGAAAAATAAAAAGTAATTAGAGGAAACATCTCTGAAACTGAATTCCAGATCCAGGTATCCTAGAAAAAAACAAACAGATGGAAATACCCACAGGATGGGGAATGGCACCCTACCTTATCACTGCAGCTGTCCTTTCTGCTTACAAGACATGACAACAGTAAGGCATTTTCAAATAACAGAGGGAAGTGCAGATATCTGCAAATAATGTGAACTCAGTAGAGCTTAATGAATTAGGACTCTGGTCTGGGAATGGGCAGCTTGAAGCTCTTGTCTGAAGTCTGCCATGAGACTTTTAGCACAAATTCCTTCCATGCCTTTAATTTTCCCTTTTTAAATCACAAGCCTTGTATGCTTCAGTATGTGACCTCAGGAAAGACATCACCCAGGTCCAGATTCCTGCACCACATGAGGAACATTGTCCCAAGATGTGACAAATCCTGTAAAGGAGTCTCCATTCTCCTTCACTGGAGAGGGAGACTGGACACAACTTCTATTCTTGTAATCTCAGCATCTTGCTTTGGTGCCCAGAGCAATACAGGAGAGCCCTGTACTGGGCCTAGCTGCTCTTTGGACAACATGACTATTATTCAAGAGGAAGGACAGTACCTGAAAAGGATTTTTTCCTCTTATTTCCTGTTATTTCAACTTCCAGTTTGCCCATTTCATTTCTCAGAGGTGGTGACTGCACCAAGGCAAACACCTCATGTAGCTGGGCTTGGTTTGTGATTAGTAACCTGGTCCTAGGGGACCATAACAAACTCGATGCAGCTGCTGAGTGTCCCTGCCCTGACACATTTACCACTTCCAGAGCAGAGGACAGCTAAGGAGCTGGCAGCCAGAAGCAGTGTTGGAAGCGAGGTACAGGGACAGAGGCGACAGTCACTCCAAAAAGACCATGGCAGACCAGAACACTGCATTTACATCTGCCTGCAGTCCCCTGGCAGTGTCCGCAGCATGAACTCATCCCTCTGTGGTCCAAATTACCCAGCAGCAAAGTCATACCTGGTGTCAAGGTACTCAAACATCTGTGCTGTGACAGGAGGGTGGCTGTATCTTCTCTTCAGAAAAGTAAACAGTCTGCAGGAAAAGGAACATTCTCATTCCCCTCTACGCTATGAAGGATTTCATGGAACCTCTGCAATTCTCTGAGTGGTTAGACTGTATTGTAATAACATAACCCCAGAGGACTTTAACAGAATAAAACTGCATGTATTCACCTGGTCCCTTTGCTTTCTTAGACAGTATACGTCCCAGACGAAATACAACAGCACGTTCATATTCTCTGACAACCTAGGAAAATATTTTAAATTTAGAATTTTACAACTAATTCCATTCTCACTCCCTGGTCCTTTAATCTTTGACACCCATATTAAAAGTGAAGAAAGTACAAATAATATTGGAAACAACAAAGCTGCTGTTTCTTACATCTTCTATTTAACTCATGATTTGCTGGAAAAACTCAGCTCCCAGTCCTGCAAACAGGTTGCAAAACAGATCACATATGAAAGAATTAGTACTGATATAAAAAGCCCCAGAGCCCCAAAGCTCTCTCAACATCAGCACCACACTCAGAGGAGTTGTAGGCAAAGGGGTTCCCTCCTCAGGTAACCTGAACTACTTCACTTGGTGCAACACAACTACTGGAGGCCTGGCATTCAACCGATGTTTAACTGGAAGTTTAACTGATGATGGAAGTTGTGACTGGAAGAAATTAAATTAGGAAGTCGGAGCAATACAGAAAATTTGTGAAAGAATGTGGATCTTGTTTCCAGAACACATCTTTGCTACATGCCCTTATGATTCCCAAAACATGAATGTGAGGTGCCTTGTCTTAACTAAATCAGTAAAAAACTATCAGCAGTGATAATAGAGTATTCTTTATGTGTCTCAAATCCTGCTAGCTTACCTTAATACATGCCCAGATGGAAATAGGAAAGGTAATAAGCACCAGGAGGAATGAAAGGGAAATCAGGATCCAGCCACAGACACCAATTCCTTCCTTCCTGTCAGCTATAAAAAATATAACGAAGAAAAGCAATGAGTGCAAAACTTCAGGAGTTTTCCTGGGGATTTACATCTAGCCCAGTGCAATGATAAGGGACTGCAAAGTCCCACAGAGACTCACTCCCTCTTCCTCCCTCCCATCACTCAAAGAAAGCCATAAAAGACCTAACCAAACATACAACCTTATGGCCCTTCTGATCAGAAGGCTAAAATAGGTTCAGAAAATACATTTGGCAACATGAAAGAAAGAGGAAAAATGAAAGATATTACCAAAGCCAGGGGTCATGAAGGAGAAATAAATCATTGTGAGGAGTATCTGAATATGAATCTGTCAGTGTGCCATGGCTGGGGCAAAAGATTTGGTATGCGTGAAACAGGTGACAAGGTAAATGAGGGGAACTCCTGCTTTCTTTAGATGAACATTTTGAAGAATATTGATGGACCAGTCCATCCACTGGACCATAAACTTCAAAGTTAATGCTTGTCAAAATGTATGCACATGCATTTTAAGCAGCTGTCTCAGTGCATTCACCTCATCTCAACCCAAAATTTAATTCTAAGGAAATTAAAAAAAAATATAAATATAAATATAAATATAAATATATTTTAGTGTCTGAAGGAATGGCAGTAGTGAATTGATGTTCAAATATTAAAAGTTTGGGAGGCTCTTTGGAAGGAAAGTGTGATCAAACCTGGTCTTTGAAGAGAAGGGCAGCTGGAGTTCCTGATGTCCTCAAAGAATAGGCAAGGAGTGAAACAGGGCAGTTTTGCCATCAGGACTTTGCCAGCAGAATGCTGCAAGATCACCTGAATTTTGCTAAATGCAGAAATGCATCAGGAGAGTTACAGGCGAAACAGAAGCAGCAGGGATGCAGGCTGACCTAGTCCCGGGGGCTGCCCAGCTGCTTTGTTTGGGCCAGAAGAGGAATTTTGCAGGCAGGAGCATCAGCAGATGGGAAGCTGAATGCCACAGGCAGTGTTTCCCAGGGCAAGAGGAAGAGGCAGGACAAAGGGACAAAGTCTCACAGGTGTCCTCAGAGAACTGCCCCCATGCTGATGGAAAGGTGCAGGGTTTTTTGTGTAAGTTATTTCAAAGGTGTAGGCCAGCACTGGGAATTTCTGAGATCAAATAAAATTCACCTGCAGACAGAAACTGATAAATAGGAAACAATTCGACTTATACTCTGTGAGAAAAAAAACAAATTTGGCACCACTGTGAAACAGCATGAGGCTCCCTGATCTGTAAGGCACGAGCTGACAGACCAGCAGAGCAGGACTGACAGGTTTGTCAGAACATTCCCAGCAACCATGGGGAAGGAGAACACACAGCACAGCCCTCCTGAAGTTCCTGCCCCTCCTGGGTCCCTGTGCCTGGCCAGGCTGTGCCTGCACACCTGAGTGTTACATCCAGCCCTGTGCCGCTCACAGCTTTGCCCATCCTGCTTATGAGGCCCCCAATACAGATTTAATTACTCACATATAAACTCATTTGCATCCAAGAGGGCCAAGTTTCAGGCCTCCCTGAAAGCTGGGCACAAAATTGATGCATTGGGAGTCCAGCTTTCCCCTTCACCCTTCCCGAAACCCAGCAATATTAAATTCCCATTGTTTCATGAGGTATCATCGGGCACACTGCAATCAGTGGTAAAATTGAGGAGCTTCCCTAAGAAAATCACTGTCCAAACCTTAAGGCCATGTGTATAAAACCAGGATTTTTAGGATTTAGTGTGAAAATCTTTAACCCTTTCACTGCTGTTTGTTAGTGTTACTTCACATTACACTAGTGGTGTGTACAACAGGTACATAAAGTACCAGCTGTCAAGTGTCTTTTAATCAGTGGAAAGAGATCAAGGAAACTCATGAAACAGGCATCATTCATAACTCTTAATCTGAAGCTGGGGGAAATTAATCATGAAGGGATGTTTTGTTCAGCAGAACTCAACATTCTTATTTTATCTCTTAATTTCACCTAAATGACCACCTTACAGAAAATGTCTGAAGACCTTTTTCTCCAGTGATAAGTTTGGTTATGAACAATCTCCTCAAAAACAATTTTATATTGTAGCATCATCTACCATCATCCACCTGAGCCCTCTGTGAAGACACCTACTGGGAATGACACAACCCACAGACACAGGGAATAGCTGGAAAAAAATTCCAGCACTCAGCAGATTTATACTCAAGTAGCTGAGAAGAGCTAGGGATCACGACATCACCCCTCATCACCATGGGCAAAAAGCATGCATCCAAAACTTGACAAAGTACAATTGAATCTTTCTCCACTAGAACTGTCCTAGAGATCCTGATCCCAGCTAATAATGCAGGTTCCAAATAGAAAACGAGAACATGAAAATACGCATTTGAATGAAACTCCAACCTCCCCAAAACCACCACAGATCTTCACTGATTACTCCAAAGTTTCAAAACATTTAACCACACAAGAAATGAAAGACTATGGAAGAAAAACAACAGTGAAGATCCAGTCACGACCCAATCTGTCATTGACCTGGGTTTGCCATCCCTGTATATGGATTATAATAGTCATAACCACCAAAAAAACCTCACTCGGGTCTTTAGTCCAGAGCAAACCAGGAGCTGCAATGCACCACAAAATGTGAGAGCTCATCACTCAGCAGCTGGGGAAAAGCTCCAGGATGCTGGAATAAGATCTGCTTCATTTTCTCTTGATACACTCATTAGGGTACTTCATGAACACATTTGATAAACAAACTCATGATGTGGGTTTCACAATTGGAAAGCAAATTAAAAACTCAATGTGGGCAAAAGTCTCCGAAGTCTCCTACAACAACAAAAAGATTAAAAACTCAGCCTCTTTAACCACCATGTACCTTCCTGCTTTCTACTAGGGGCTGAATCTTTCTTCTATATTCCCTAGCTAGATCCCATTTTCCTCTTTCCAGCCCATCCCTCCACATAGAAGTGTATCAGTTGCTGAATCAGTCTTTTTTATCCATGGGGTCATGTTGGCAGAAGGTAGATGCTGATGCACGCTGGCAGGGCAGCATGAGGCAATTTGCTCAGTCACTCACAGTGGCAGATTCTGAGTTTCCATCTCCAGTCTATGTCAGACATCAAATGTAGATCAAATGTACTTCTTCTGTTTGGTTAGTTCTGCTCCTTTTCAATATTATTGAGAGAAAACCCACTCACACACACAAAACAAGGCTTACCAATTAAATGTTCTGTGTTAATTTCCTTGGGTCTCTTTCTCTGGGAATCCATCCCCTTAGAGGGAAGCTCTTATCCCCTCACAGATGAGACAGCAGCGTACCTTGAAACTGCAGTGTTCGTGCAAAATGCTGAAGAGGGAGGCAGGATGAGAGAAGGAGAAATCCCCTGTACAAGCATCTTCCGGGACTTAGTTACCCTGGTGAGGAGAGGATGTTTACAAACACGAAGTCTTGTGTCTCTGATGTAACTTGATGGTATTCTGTGGCCATCCTCTGCCTGGGGTGCACCTGGCCCAGCTGGTCTTAGACCCCACAAAATACAAGCTGGAAATAATTTCTATGAATCCGTCACCAGAGATTAAAAAAAAAAAAAAAGAACACAAGACAGGAAGAGAAGATAAAGAGAAAACAAGTCCTGAGAGGAGCAGCTAAGGTTTGGCCTGAAGAAAATGAGGCTCAGGGGAGACCTTAACACTCTCTACACTTGCCTGAAAGGAGACTGTAGCAAAGTGAGGATTGGTCTCTTCTATCAAGAAACAAGCAATAGTAGAAAAATAAATGGCCTGAAGTTGTGCTAGGGGAGACTTAGATTAAATATTAGGAAAAACTTATTTCACAAAAAGTTGTCAAACACTGGAACAGGCCACTCAGATTAGTGGTAGAGTTCCCCTCCCCGGTGGTATTTAAAGAACATGTAGATGTGGCAATTAAAGTTTAGTGGTGCACTTGGCAGCGCTGGGTTAATGGTTGGACTGGATCTTAAGAGGTTTTTCCAACCTATGATGCTATCGAGCCAGAAGGTAGAGATTGAGTACTGTTCCTCTGTCTGTTTTGGGGCTCAGCTACTGTTCAGATCTAAAACCACCAGCATAATAAATAAACAAACCTCCAGGTGAGGTCTCCAAGCTGTGTAGAATAGCTCACCACACCCTCCTTCATACTGTCCATCAATACAGGCTGAGCCCTGTTCAGCTGGATAATCGCAAAACCACAGCAGAACATTTCAGCTCCTGAGTCTTGAAATTGTCCCCCACATAAGAGTATTTTTCACAAAATATTTTCACAATCAAACTAAGCAAAGCATTTCAGACCAAGCCATTTCTGAAGGCTGTAGCAGCAGAGGGTAACCTGCTCACAGGACAAGGCTGTTGCTCGTTATTTGAATGAAATATGAGATTTTTTTCATATTAGAGCCAAAAAAAGGTTATTGAAAATAGCTTAATTCTGAGCCATTTGAATGCCACAATTTACACAGGTGTTTATACCAACAGATAAATGAGGAATACATACTAAAAGTTACCAAACATAATTGCTCCCTGTTTATTGACAAGTCCCTGAGGTGACTGTAAATACAAGTGAGTAAAGCAGATGGTGTTTTTCGTTTGTGTTCAGGAACATCACAATATCAGTTTTTTCATTTTAACTTTAGCTGCACTTTTATACCCTTAACACTTTCTCCTTGGGGCTATACTGGGGCATGTGGATAACTCATGTCCCAGAGTACTACACAACATTCAGAGAGTAAAACACATGAGAGCTCTGGGGCAAAGCAGTTTTCAAGCTGCAAGTTCACTGGTGCTGAACAGCCTGGTGCACTCCAGCGGCACAGCCACAGACTGAGTTCAAAGCTGCTTTAGCAGAACTTACTGACTTAGAAGCAACATCAGATGATGGTGATTTGGGCTGTTCACTATTGAGCTATTTCTGCAGTTTTATATTTGTGATACAGATAAAGCCTTCAACATCTATTCCAAAAGCAGAATGAGGGCTCAGGTCAGGCATGACCAGGTGCTTACCTGTAAGCACATCATTCTGCAAAATCTCTCTGCATCAGCTGCCACATTTATAAATGGCACCAGTCCTTCACAATGTCTCTACAACTCCCACTTACCTCATCATACCAGTTGTAGAGACTTAATCCACAGCCTAAACAGTGCTAATCCCAAAGGTATAAAAAAGAATCATCAGGCAGTCCCCACATGAGATTTGCAAACAAAGTTATAGGTCTGTCTTTTTCTGACCTTTTTAGGCCCATACTACTTTCCTTCCCATGCACTGGGTTTTCACCAGCCCCCATAGATTTCTCAGCTTGGTCCTTTCCTGGCCCTGAGTTCTGCCTACTTGCTTCAGGCTCAGCATTTCTTTTGCCCAGGTCAAAATTAAGAAGATGGGACAGGACAGAGAGCAGATTAACAGTAATGTCCTCTTGCTTGTAGGAATATCCCCATATTGCTGCTCCTCCTCATGAAAATGGCATCATCTTTCAATAGCTGAGGATCTGGAGATGACAGAAAGCCCCCCTTTGGCCACTAGAGCATGAGTAAATAAGAGAGTCGAAGGTATTGCTCCTCTCTCAATACAGAAAGGAATGCAATTCACGAGAAGGTCAGAACATTAACACTATGACAAGTGTCCTTTCAGGCCCAGCCAAACTCGCAACACTCATTTCTCAGAGGAAAAGGACAGAAAATTACTCTGTTTCTCTCCCACAAAGCAACAATTAAAGCACTTGAAAGAAACATTGAAACTTGTGTTTGCAAATACAATCCCCATCTGCTCTAAGTTGTTGCAAAAGAGATTTTATTTCAAGGAATACTTCACTACACCTTAGCTTTGCAGTCTGTCAATATACATGAAATAGAGCAGTAATAGGCAACTTGAACAGTGAAAAAAAATCATAGTTAGTCCAGAATTAATCATTCAGCGAGAGTCCTTTCCCAGAACAGGCTCAGTTGAAGGTGTTTGCCTCAGGAGCAGATGTTTCCTTTGCTGTCTAAAAATGATGCTCAAGTAAGCGTGAAAGAGCTCAGGACAAATCACTCCCTTTAGAAAGGCTGGGTCACAGCAGTTTGCTGCAATGCAGAACACAGACTTTATTCCTGAAGAGGAAAAAAAATTAATAAAAAACAATTTTACATCAGGAGAAATATTAAAAAAAAAATTGAATTTTAATCCTAACCACTGAAGAGTTCCATTTACAAAATCCTGCTCAATATGGTTCAGTAAGAACCTCGCAGCCCATTCCACACTGAACACTTAACCTATTCACTTGTCTAACACTGCTGGGAGCATCGAATACTCTTCCCTGGTAAGTGGCTGGACACCAGCCAGTAACTACACTGCTTCAGGAGAAGAGCATTTAATACAGTGGATTTCACTACTTCTCACCTGTTTTCCTTTGGAGAAACAAGGCTTGAGTCTCTTCAGCATCTGAGTTGTCCAATGCCCAGACAGGAACTCCCATATCCCATGACCATTCAACAGATATTTTTAGAAACAGAGGCACAAAGTACTTACTTTCTGATAAAACAAAACTACTTGCTTTTGACTACAGGGTAAATTAGTTCAAACTTTGATTGCTTGATGGGGAAACTAGGATTAAAACAGGATGTCAAACTCAGCACCTCAGTAAGGTTACAAAACTCTTACTGACTTGGAACTACTTTACATTCACATCTAGAGGAGAAAAGCCAGTTCGCTCTTGATAAAATACCTATATCTTTATTTTCTCCAACTGATCTACGAATCTACTAAGAACAAGTTATGGAAAGAATGAGAAGCAGAGTAAAATGAAATATGGTAGAGATCTCTTCCACAGATCTCTTAGGTCAAGATATAAGGCATCAATTTTAAGAGCCGTTCAGAGAGGAGAATCATCTGAATTTAAGAGATTTCACAAAGTAAAAAAATGTAAGAACACAATATTTTTTTAAGCTTTAACATAATATGTAAGTTTGATTATTAAAATGTCAAAAAATTTAAATTTTTGATCTAAAAAATTAATAGGATATTTCTAATGTCACTTCTTTAGGAAGTAGATTTTATAATTTTGGATAGAATTCTGCATCATAAAGAAACAGCATAAGCAAGATCAAGCAGTAGAAGTACCTTAGTAAAAACAAGTTTATTCATTTGTATTTTAGCTAAATATGCAAATAGTCAGCAAAGGCTTTTTACCATGACTGTAAACTTTTTATTTAAAAAAGTTATGTTAAAAACCAATACAGAATTTCCATTAACGTTCTAAAAAAGTTTGTTCACATCTTGAAAGAAAATACATTAGCAACATCTCCCAGCAGAATCAATCTTTAAAAAAGTAAAACTCTAGGTGCAGAACATTTCTACAGTGTAGTATCCTCTACATTTTAATTTAATCACATGATTGAATATCATTCATTTCCATTGACTCTAGACCATGATCAAGAGCATATCTTAAATAGACGATATTCAATGATGTGTTACACATTGCCACAGGTACTAACATTATTAGAAGAGTGCACAACTCAGTTTCACTAACAAAGCAAGACCTTTCTATATGCTGCATCGTAACAGTTAATTTAGCTATATGCCTTTAAAATCCTGTACGTTTTCCAAGGAAAAACACTAAAAAAATCCATGGTCCAAATTCTGCTCCCACTTATATTCACAGGATAATAAAGCACCATCAAGTTGTAGTTTACAGCTGAAAAGCATTTAGAGAACCAGTTTGTTTGTGAGTATAAGGGAGAGAAGAACTTGCCCCATGTCTGTAAACATTCACATAAGTCTGCAGCCGAAAGTGCCAGATGGGCAGCCTATCCGCAGTACAATTATTTCATTCAGAGGGGTGCTTGGGGGCAAGGAGAATATTACGGAGCATTGTTTTATAGGCAAGTTAAAATGCTTTTATATACTTTGGAAAGACATTTTCTCAGCTAGCTAAACCATACTCCAGTAAAACATAATCCACTTCTACCCAAATACAGTACAGCATCATTTCCTAGCTCTCTTGTTCAGACAAAGGAGTACTCAATTCTGCAGCAAGCCCATGACAATATTTTGAAGCAAAAGAAAAACCCCCCCCACACCTCTGACCTACCCTCCCCTTAACATACTGCTGATGCTGACAGGAGATCCTCATACACAGGAAGAAAACATCTGAAAAACCATAAACTGACCTTGGTTTGTGCACACACAAGAAGTGTGCTTCCAGACAAAAGGTCGTCTACAGCTTTAATTGTCTAGTTTCAGCTAGATCCCAGTCTATATTAACCACATATACCATACAAAACATAACAGAAGGATAGGTGCTTATACACACTATTAAGCATACTTGGTCTCCCTATTCAGCTTGACAGTCAATTGCCCTATTTACACAAACATCTGTTTGAACGTTCCTGATCCTGTAAGACACCAAACATTAAACCCTTAAAATTAAAGGAGGGATGCTCAGCAATTCACAGGATCAGACCCTGAATCAAATTGAATGCAATTACAAATTAAGTTTGACATCTTCCAGGAGACAGCCTCCTGGAAACATCTTACCCTCGTGTTTTCCCTTTCTTTCCCCAACTCAGACCACGCTCCCACTATCACAGAGACAGCCTTCAAAGTGAATAGGATCAGGCTCTATCAAGCAAACACTGCAGTCTTTAGAAATGCCTGGTATTTACTGCCATCCACTCTGGGGCAGACTTGTCTGCAATGAAAATGGTGTTCCTGGTGTTGATGGATAGTTAGCAAAACCTTCAGGCTGAGCTGTATAGTTCTCCAGAGCAGAAGCAGAATGCGCCTTTAAGGAAGATAAGAAGTTAGGAAACAGCACTGATAAAAACAAGGAAACAAAAATCCAAATTAAGCAAAATTTCAGCCACAATACCAGTCTTAATCAAGCCAAAACAATTGGATTATAATCTGAAGTGTGCAAAGAATAGAGACGAGCAATGCATCGATACACAGATGTTAAACTGTGGTGCAACTATTGCTCTGAAATACCAGAGAATGAAGAAAGCAGTTGGATTAAGAGGGAAAACAAAGAAGTGTTAATGGCATTTACTTTCCAGTAGAGTAAGCACCAGCTGATTTGGAAGGCATAGCTTAATCAAGAGCTGTAATATTTTAGTGACTTTGAACTTTCCGTCTCTTCATTGCTCAAGTACATAAGTGTTAATTTTAGTGACGGGATCTTATTTATAAAAAAAATTGTATTCCCTCAGTACAATCTGCATACATTTCTACAGAATAAATAGATTCCTGAGCTGCAAAAGCAGCATGGCCTAGATGAAGTCACTTGCTTCTTCTACTACCCTGATATTCAAAAGACATCTGACAATATGTCTCTGAACAGTACTTAGATACATGCTGCATTTCAACAACTGATGTGTCACAGAAAAAAGAAAACATTAAGACACTCAGCTCTCTCTTTTACTATTTTGTAGAGGAGGACAAGTTTTTTACAAGAATCCTTAATCCGTATAGAGACTGCTTTTAAAAAAGGACAAACCACATATAAAAACAAAGTGTGATGATAATTTCAGTTAACTTATATAGGCTGATGGGTGAAACAAGCTGTTTCATGAACAGGAGATCATGAAACTACACATTGCCCAAAGCCATTTCAAGACCATATTACAATTCTATTTGTGGGAACTATCAAGGAAACGGCAAAACCACAATAGACACAAATTCAAGACAATCTGATTACATGTGCAGAGGCACATAACTCACAACAAAGGGTCCACAGAAATCTGTAAGTTATTCAAATGTCAGAATGGAACTGAGCACAAATTTTGCAATGGCATGGTCAGCTTATTAGATTTAACACAAACCCAGCAAAAAATTCATTTGCATTACCTTTTCTTCTACTTCTCCCCATTTAACAGTTTTAGATAAGGTTTTAATCTAATGTATGAAACATTGTACACTGGCCTTGAGTAAGAAGTTAATACAAGTTGATTTTTATCATCATCCTTATAATCAATTCTCACACAGGTTGGGGGTTTTAGCCATTTACTGACTTAAACTAATCCCAAGGAGTTAACAGGCAAGTGCATGCTCAAGAGATCACTGGAAGCAGAACAGTGTTAACAAACAGGCACGTTACCTGTAGTAGTGCTGACTGTGCAGCTGCACTGTGCTGCAATTCCTGTAAGGAAGATTGTGCGGCACTTTGGGGAAAGCCAGGGATACCAGGGAGAGACAAAAGACCAGGAAAAACTGCATTTCCTGGTGTTTGTAGTCCAGAAGTCAACCTGAAAGAATGTCAAAGTGAGGCTACTATTAGGAACATCTGCAGCATGTTTTATTCTCTCTCTATAAGCTTACATCTATATAAATTACAAAAGCACTTCTTTTTCTAAATCTCATAAAGGCCAGCATTTCTAAACCAAAGTCCAGTCTTTACCCACCTAAAAATTATTCATACATACACAAGACTGTCTGGAATACACCTAGACTCAGAATTTGCTTTGTACCTAAACTGTGCCTACAGTTTGCACACAAAAAAACCTTTACAGACAAGACTTTATGCTGAGTACTTCCTTAAAACATCTAAGATATTGTCTGCTATTACCTTTACGTGTTAATGGATGCCCACGTGGAATCCATTCTTGTAAAAGCCTAGGAGGTGCCAAGTATCCTCATCTGGGAAATAAAATCACTGAGCACCTCACTGGATTAGACTGCTGTAACAAGGGACTATTGAGGCCAGCCTATTTAGTTACTACCCCATCAGCTTCTAAAGACAAGTGGAAATCTAGCAGTGAACTAACCTTAAAAATTATCTGCAATTAGTAACTACAAGTGAAAACACTGTCTACACACCTAAAGTAAAATCAGTGTTTTGCTCAAGTGAAAAAGAAATAATTCTGACCTCCTTCAGAAACAGAAACATACCCAGCCTGCGCAACAAGTGCAGAGTTGAAGTTTGAGCTAAAGGCCGAGGCAAACCCTGGCAGGACCGGAGCCGGAGATGGGGCTGTGGCAGCTGCCGGCAACGGTGCAACTGCTGCTACTGCAGAAGATGCCTGGAGGCCAGGGAAAGAAGGGAGAGCAGGAGTGACAGAGGGTGTGTTAGAGACAGGAAAACCAGGGAAGGATGGGTTTGATGATCCCAGAGGTCCCTGGGCGACAGAAAAAAGGGAAGGGACAGCACTGGACAAGTTAAGCGAGAAGGGTGGAGCAGAGACTGTTGCGGAGGCGGCGAGTCCTGAGAGTACGGCGGCGGTGGAACTCACGTGGGGGGCAGACACGGCTGAAGCGCTTGTAGCCGGAGTGGCCAACAGAGACCCTGGGAGAGTGACGGGTGGGGTCAGTGCTGGGTTACCAGTAAAAGCAAAGTTACTGGTTAGAGACGTGAAAGGAGGGAGTCCATTGAACACGGGGGCAATGGGAGCAGAGGAGCCATGTGGGGCGAGGGAAATGGAAGCCAGAGAACTGGAGTTGTTCAGAGGAGCACTCAAAGAGGAGAGCCCTGACAGCGCTGGATTCAGGGAACTGGGTAAGCTGACTGGCACTGAAGCTGCTGAGGTGTAAGCACGCCCGAGCCCTGACAGTCCTAGAGTGCCATGAGAAGGGCTGGCTGAATGAGAAGGACCTTTGAAGGCCGACAGGGTAGGACTCATGGGTTCTGTTTTGACCATAACTGGGATACTTGTGGCAGCTGGGGCTGATGAGAGCTGCTGGTCGGGATTAGTAGGACTTGTGCCATGCAAGAGGGAGGCTGATGAGCCACAGTTGACTGGCATAATTGATGGTGAAGTGGTTAAAGGTGACTGTGCAGGCAATGTTGGAGGAGTGGAACTAGAATTGGCTACAGATGGGGATGGAAGACCTGGAAAAATAGCCAGCCCAGGTGTGGAGGAACGCTGTGGGTTGGGGGTGGCTGATGGAGTGTAACATTTGTTGACAGAGGAAGTGGGAGGGTCAGAGCTTTGATTAGCAAGAGCAGATAAAGAAGCAAGCTCACTAGTCACAGCAGAAGGTAAAGCAGATGAATTGATTAATGAAGTGTCATTTGATGTCAGAAATCCCTTTAAAACAGACAAAATTGGGTTAGGCAAGTTTAGTGAGCCAGGAATGGTAGTGGCAGGAGAATTAGCGATTGTAGATGGAACAGGACTAGAAATCCCTGGGGCGTTGGGCGGCAAGGACAAAGGGAGGCCAGCAAAAACTGATGACAATGGAGCAGGATTATTAGCAGAAGCAACAGAGGAGGTTGCAGAGAACGGGAGGCCAGCAAATGGTGTAGCAGCAGATGCGAACGCTTCGGTCGGCGCAGGCGTGGCACATGGAGTGGAAGAACCCTGCGGAGCAGGCATAGCAGAGGGGATGGAAGCCAGGCCAGAAAAAACTGCGGGGACAGGGGTAGAGGTTGCACTGTGAACAGATGTGACAGGAACACCAGGCAGTGAAAGGGATTTGATGACAGTAGGGGTTGGGGTGGATGGCTGAGATGTATGGATGGAAGAGGAGACCTGTCCTGGGAAAACAGGAAGGACAGGGGTAGACATGTTCATCCCAGAGATGAGTGGAGTTGCAGGTGCTAATGGATGGCTTATTGCCTTGACGGGTGATGGGGTAGGGACTGGAGTAGCAGCAGGTGTTGAAGGATTAGAACCATGAGGAGGAAAGAGCTGATTCGCTTGTGCAGAGAAAGCTGCAAAGAAACAGAACCAGTAAGAATACTTGAAACTGTCAGAAATGTTTGACATCAACACAAAAAACATTTTATACAGCTTTTGAAAATATGATACACAGGCAATAGCTAACACACAATGTTTACATATAAACAGTGAACAGCGGGGCCTATGAAAACAAACCAAAAAAGTACACACAAACACATCACACAAATTGTACACCATGTGGGCTAACACTCCTTTATAAAACACTCTGTGACATCTGCTACCTCTTCATGATCTCATGCAAAACAGTTAGAAACTCAAATATACCCTGTAACAACATCTAAGTGATACACGCGAACACCCTCCCTCTGGTCCCTAACATTTGGCAGTACCCAAACCAGATCTAATATTCCATCAGCATCGGATCACCTGGGCTCCTCTGCATCCATTCTCACTGAAGGTCAGAATTTCCTTCAGAATCAGTTAATTCAATGTATCATGATTTCAGAGAAGTTTAGTCAACAACTGAAGAAAGCTGATTTCAGGTGCTGGTAGTTTTCTTTCCTTCAAAATCAGGTCATTTTCTTCACTGTGCTTCCTTCAGATTTTGATTCTATGAAGGCACACTTTTAAATTCATGTATCACACTACGGTATTAAACTAACATTGGCACTTGACTTTATCAACAAGTATTTCTATGAGTCTTTAGTCAGGTGTCAGTAATAAAGGCAAGCACCTGCCACTAAAAGTATCAGCTTGTGTCAGTAAGTTGGAGACATCAGTCAAGCTGCAGGAAAACATGCAGGCACGCTGCAAATGGGGAGGCAGAGATTAATGGAAAGGATCTGTATTTATGAACACTGACATGTCAAGAGCCTCGATATGCCTGCCTCTAGTTTCCTGTGGAACATGAACATGTTAATAAATCATTCCGCTCAAACAACCCCTGTGCTTTATTTTAATTTTGGAATGATCTGTTCCACTGTAAGCAAGACACTGATACAACCAGTCAAACTCATCACCCATAACTCTCTAATAGCCTAAATGTCTCTCTCACCTGAATTCTACATGTAATTCTACACACAAATCCAAAAAATGAATCTTTAAATCTCGAACCTAAGTTGATATGACAAACTCCCATCTTGTGTATGTTGAAACTCTAAAACTAGCAAGTGTGCAAACAAACTATTTCCTTTGACATATTCTTTTCAAAAAACCCCAGACTCCCATCTCTGGATTCTGTTCTTTTCTCCTTGTTTCCAAGCTGAACACTCTCCTAAAGATCACAGTTATTTAATCCTGACAGCCAAGATAATCATCAATGAGATACAGCTGCAATAGAACCCAGAGTTGTTACTGAATTTGTGTTCCTGAGAGAATATTTCACTCCTTACACTGTATTCATTTAGCTGTATTAACTAACTTTGTAAAACACATGCACACTTAAAGAGTATATAGGAATGAAGTGATTCTTCGAAACATTTCTGTAGAACCATCCCTGGACACAGAGAAGGAAAGACAAAACATAACTTTTTTTTGGCCCCTAGGAATATTACAGTATGTAAATTTATCACAGTCATTTTACCTATTTGCAATATTTGTTAACATGCCTGACTCAATAGCCAGTAAATTCTTGGTTTGGATTTTTCAAATCTAACAAAGTATTATCAAAGCCTTTTTATAAGTAGTTTCTAATGGGACTTATTATTATGCTTTGTACTAAGTGTGCAAAGCACCACACAAATAAAAACAATAAGAAGCGCACAACTGTCTTTGTAAAAAGAACAGGATCTTACAGGGTAAGACAAAAGTGCAGGTAGACATAGTTGGATCTAACACTGGGATAAAACATTCAAAAATCTCTAAATCTCTCTTGTATTCCTACCTTCTTATTGCAACTGATCTGTGAAATTAAAATGTCAATGACTTTTCCAACAGATGTCCAGAGTTTTAAAAACTGCAAAGATTTACTGAAATATTTAGGCGCATAACATTGCAAATGGTATTTTGATTTAGTTTTTAACATGATTTCTCACATACTCATATATCGAAGAATATAAAAAACTTTGATAATCTAACACAAAAGAATGAATTGTAATGTTTCAATGCTTCTAAGTGACAAATGTCTGATGATTTTTTTCTCCACTCTCAAGAGATCCTATTCCACAAACTTAGTGTCTACATACTTAAAAGCTTATGAAGATTCCACTAAACAAGTTGTTAACATTTTCTGAACAAATAACAAAGATACAATCAACACAAAAATCCCCCTGTGGATTTGCAATTTACCTTGATTTTGGGAAGGTTTTGTCTGGCTGGAAAGGTCCTCATTTTCTAAACAGAGAACAGCAACTTGTTATTGAAAAGCAAATGGAACTCCAGCAGTGAACGATCCACTCCCAACAATGAACCAGGAAAAACAGCATGAATATTTTAAAGATATGCATGCTTTACCTGATGCCACTTGATTAGCAGTGTATGGTGAAGGAGCTGGTAAGCCTGGAGCTATGACATTGGCCATTGGAACTAAGCCAGAATTGTTGTAAGCACCTAAAATAACAAAGGCAATACACATCCCTGTTGTCAGAAGAACTTGTATCTAGATGAACCAGTAAGCATCTACTCCTTTAAAAGAACATTTTCAAGACTGTAAGACATTCCTTCATCAAAAAGCTAGACCAGTTAATTATCCAGGCTGGATGTTGGCTTTTGCCAATGTCTGCCTGAATGGCATGCACTGTGATCCAAATTTTACTAAAGGCAACTCTCTTGAGAGAGTCTGAAAAAGTCAAATTTCAATTCTTTTCAGTTCCATTTTGCCTGAAAAAACTCAAAGAGGAGGAGTGACACAGAGTGTCTGCAGCATCATTAGTTCCATTCCTATTCCTAATTTAAAGGCTGTTGCAACTCCTTCTTCAACATTAAAGCTGGACAAACAAAGGAGCCAAACACAGATCAGTAACCATGACCCTTTAACACTAGCCAGAAAATACAGAGAAAAATGTCCCATCTCAAATACTTAATCTAGTATTCTTCAGTACTTCTTTAAATGTTAAGAAATTCAAGTGGGTTAGCAAAGTATTTTAATATAAAATTCTTACATCAAATAATGTATTAAAAATACCTTTTTTCCTCCCTTATTTTTTGGAGCAACTCAAACTGTTGCACTGCTGTGGTATACAGTTCTGATGAAACATATGAATTTAAATTGCAGAACACAAACACATTTCACAGTGGCCCTGAATTAATAGTTTAAGAGCATAAGAACTTAGGCTTCACGGGAGAAGGTAGCACTTGAACAATACTGAAAGTGCAGTAATTTGTCATGTAGAACTCCTTTCTGATTTCACACTTCCAAGTAATTCCACCTGATGTTAAGATTCCTTGCACAACCCGAGAATCAGAAAAGCAACTAACAATCACTACATCTCCCAGGAAGGAAATGTTCAAGAGGCAGAAAACAATTCATCATTCTGACTATTGACTGAAAACAATCACATTCAATAGTTTCAGGTCAGCATCTGCAATCTCATTAAACACGTACACATATATATATCATTTCACCAGTTATGAGTTCTGTTGTCACAAGAGCTTTCTTACAAAATATGTCGCAGCCTAAAAAAGCCCAGAAACCTCAAAAGCTGTTTCATAACCTAAAGCTGTACTAATATTTATATCCTTTCAAAGGCCAAATTTTGTGCTTAAAGATACTTGGGACACGATTTATTTAATATGAATTTGAGCTAGTCTACAAGTTTGCTGTACAGTTTCTTGGCAACAAGTAATTTCCTGGGCATAAATAATCAATCAGTCTTAGTTTAGCCACCAATAGTGCCCTTTTTTCTAAAATGGCTATAAAAAGACTTGCAGACATCAAGTCGATTAGATGACTTGCATGCTTGCTAGGAGTTCTGCTTCACTTTCTCATCAACTGCCTGAATAACTCCCTGAAATCCCCACCCTCAGTGAAAAGCAAACATCCTAACCAGAGCACTCGTTTTGCAGTACAGAATTTCAACATTAGAAAAGGCTTTCAATTGCCAGACCTGAATTTGACTTCTTTAAGTATTCTAAGCTTTCTTCCAAAGAAAGGGCAATTGCTTTGCTCCCTTCCAAAAATGTCTGGAATCAAACAATTGATACAGCAGAGCAAAGAGAGAGGAGCTTATGAATAAAGGCTCAATCTTACCTAAGGCACAAGGCTAGAAACAGACCAATAGCAGGAAAAGGCAAACACTATTTCCCTCTGAGACTGAAATTTACTTTTCTTTTAGGAAACTCTTTATTCTCCATTATGATGGAGAGAAGGTAAGCTGAAGGCAACCGAGAAACAAATCTTGGCCCTTCAGCAGGTTCCTACATAGTTCCACCCAATTCAGAGCTGTGGCTGACCACATCCCAAGCTGGGTTCTACGGCAACAAGTCAGACAAGCAAAAGCCCAGACCTTGGTCAAATGTCACAACAAAGCCAAAGCCCTAGTCTTGTCTAACATGCACAATGCCTCCCATAAAATAAATACTTTGCCATCAGAAAAGGATTGTGAATTTTTCTTATGGATGTTGGAAAAAGAAGTCAATATATTCCTGTTTTTATCAATTGTGCTGTCATCACAGGAAAAGATAGAAACCAGTACCCAGAGCATGCTTAGAGAGCACAAACCAATTTCAGAGATGACCATGGTCAGAGAAACTGACACTTGACACATTACTTAAAAGGCAAATGCATGAAACAATAGCATCAAGCTAGAACACATAGAAACCTTACTTGGTGCAATAGTTGCATGTGGCCGACATGGTGGGATGGGGTATGGAACTGGTTTGTGTGGATTGTACGTTGATGGAGCCTACATAAACGAAAAACAAATGAAAAAAGCAATAGTGAAAGCATTACCTAATGTTTCTCAGACAAAAAGCTCACATTCAGATACTACTACAGACAAGCATTCTTTACTATAAATATATGTGATACAAAATTTGTTCATTATATCCATAGTGACTGCAACTATTTCACTCTTTCTGAAAAGAGAGAAACAAACATCACTAGTATACCTTTGGATTTTAATATAAAACTGAGCACAAGAGAGAAAGGGAACTCCTTTCTGCCTTGCAGCTCTCACACTGTAGTCTTGGGCTGACTTCTCATTTTAAAGGTTTAGCACATTTAAAACTAGCAAACATTTCTAAAGGTACCTATGCCTTTAAAATAATACAGCTTTGTGGGAAACATCTCATAAATAATAAGTGATAATAAAACATTTGGACAATACTTCAACATAGTAACAAGTGCATTGAAAGTTTGTCCCACATGCTTAAAAATTTTGAAATACACGTCAGCTGTGTTGTCAAGAAACAAGAAACTCTAAGGCACTGCTGTAATTCAAGTTTCAAAGATGGAAACATTTTCTGTGTTCATGTGAGAAATCCTCAGAGAAAAGCTCATGACGGACTACTAAAAATGCTTTTAGTTTTCTTTTCCGCTACTGTAATTTAAATTCTGTTTTCAAATGCACATTCATTGTGCCTAGTAGAGAATCCTCCTCTTCTACAGATAAAAACTACAGCTCATTTTCAAGTTAAATAAAAAAATACTAGGTCATATGCATTATAGAAGTTTAGCTTAAATTAATTGAATTGCTGCTCTACAGTCTTCTTTCAACATAACAGCATTTTATAATTAAGCCTTGTTGAATTGGCTGGTAGTTGTTTTGGGTTTTTTTTAAGTTTCATTTATTTATTAATTTATTAGACATACTGGTTTGGATGGTCCAAGTATACGGGCTGCTATTCCCTTTCCTTCATTAGTACATTCTTCTGTGTCCTTTTTGATAGGGGTTCCCTGAAACGAAAGAAAATTAAGCCAAGCATTAATTTAGAAACAAATCTTGCTGTCCAATTTCTGCCAATTTTTTTTTCCTGAACTACATCTGAGTTTTTGAACATTCTGAAAGTAACCAGGTTTGTCAGGGAAAAAAAAGAAAACAACCATTTTAGGCTTGTAAAGCAATGAGTAAGAACATTCCAATAGCTTGGTTTGTAACACTGAGCTTTTGTAAAGAGTGGCATTTTAAACAGTCCATGTTGATGACGGAATTCTGCATTTTGACTTGTGGACATGATAACATTAATTTCGCTGTCCCTTAAGCATTCACAGGAAATGCTTAACATGCTCGTTTAACAGCCACACTAGGATTACCAGTAGTATTGCAATGATCATATTAGGTCATCTTACCAACATACCAGTAAAGCTCTTGACACCTGTCCTGATTCTGCCAAATACTGCTGTAATTTACAGTGCTTACCTGATATGAACAATGTCTTACCTATGAAGCAATCTTTACCTGAAGCAGCATAGAAAGAATGGGCAAATAAAAATAATGCAAGTTCCCTATAAATGCAGAATGGGGTACAACAAACAAACAAACAAACTCAACAAATGCACTTTGGTTTTGAATCCAGTCCTCCTTCCATGTATATGAATTCTAGGTTTGGTTATACAACAATGTATATTAAATCAAGGGTTCATTTGTGAAAAGCAAAAGCATAGACTTACTGGAAAAATTCCATTTATGCGGCTTGGTTTGCCCTTGGGATAAGGATTGCCAGGAATCATGCCACAGGATGATATCATAGCATGAGGAGCCTTACAACCTGTTTTGGAAGCCTGCAAAATAATAAAGAAAGAATATTATTTGCTATAAAATTCAGTGCTCTAAAGAAACTAGTTACTACTCCATGACATTCAGACCACATAAATCAACCTGTGGTGAACACCTGGAGTTTGTGCCTCAAGTCTTATTCCAAATTATCCAAATAGTGTAAAACTCTGCCAAAGTCCACCTCTGCTTATACTGAACTTGGGTTTAAGCACTTGGTGTTCTCTAAAACAAACACAAACTGTTTCGTCCAGCACCGGTTGCAATTCTCCGCCCCTTTTTCCATATGTTCCTAATGGCTGACAGAAACTTCCCCTTTTGTTGCACATGCATTACACAGCTCTTATCTTTCTGCAGTTGCTTGTTTCAGCTTGTCTTCCACCAGTAGCTCCCAGAAGTCCTCATGCTAAGCCCTGGCCCCTCAATGACCATAAGGATGCAAACAGAATCCTAACAGAACCAAAAATATCAGTTTATCTTGATTACCTGTTCAAGAATTCTTCTGCATCTTTTCTTCTCTGACATATTAATTCTGAACAGATCTTCAATAAGGCGATAATTCTGAGCATCAACAATGTTGCTGCAAAGATATTGACAGACAATTACTGCCATTCCATCTGCATAAGCTGAAAAAACGCACCACCGAAAAGTGACCCACACTTACTTAGCCACTACCCAACAGTACATTAAAAAAATATAATTAGTTCAAATTATAACATTACTATTGAAGTAAAAACCCCAGGCTTAAATATGGTAATTTTTTTCCTAATATCCAGTCTAAACCTACTCTCAGTGTGATGCCGTTCCCCTTGTCCCGTTAGTACACTCCAGCTCTCTTGCAGGCTCCCCTCAGGTCCTGGAAGGCTGCAATCAGGTCACCCCAGCTTGTCCCAGGCTGAACAAATTCTCTCAGCCTTATGTCTACTTCTACAATGTTTACTTCTAATTATTCTATTGAACAGCCCAAACAGTAATGGATGTGTGCTTTACCTTAACCAGGCACAGAGCTTCCTTCTAGGAGTATCTGAAGTTTCATAACCTCAGATACCTTCATGAGCTAAACCAATATAAGTTAAGGAAATACAGCACAAGAGATACTTACGAAGCTAAGATTTCAAGGGCAATAAGTTTATCTTTACTGAATGTGAAGCAGTTGAGAATATTAACCATTTTTGATGCTGGAACTGCCACTATTTTCTGATAAGAAAGAAAGAAAAAAAGTGTGTATAAAATAAAGCAATATAACTACAGAATACAACTCAAAACCAGTTTCATATGGTGTATTTCAGTAAATTTTTAATAGCCTCTCCCTCCCACTGGGAAGACTCCACAGGCTAAACTATGAACAAGCAGCTCCAAAAACCACTCACTCAAAGCAGAGAAATCAGGAGAGTTAACAACAGTTACAAAGGGTTACATCTATTCCTGAGATACACAGGAAAGTAAATGTCACTTTAGTCAGAAAAGATACCCCAATTAGCAGTATGAAGTTTCATAGCTTGAAACCACTGAAGAAGGAGATGAAGAATGTTATAAGAGTTCTTTTTA
>VZRF01005213.1:571-11089 GCA_013396875.1 Vireo altiloquus | reverse complement strand
TTTGTAATTAACATCTGCTGTCTGAACTAACATTTGCTGTCTCCCACGAGTTAACTTTGCTTACATGAGTTAGCTATTGACTGCCCCTTACTCAATTGCAATAGTGGGTTCCTGGGTCTCCATAGAGTAAACCAAACAGAACTTAAAGTTAACATCAGTGAAACTGAACAGAAATCAATCTGACTAAAACTTAACAGAAATTAAGATAACAGAACTTAAACTGAACACACTTAAAACTTAACAATACTTAAACTTGTCAGAAATTAACTTCAGCAGAACTTAAACCTAACAGAATTTAAATTAACAAAACTTCAAGTTAACAAAGTTCAAATCTGACATCACATAAATTTAACAACAAACTCAACAGAACTTAGTCTTAACATTACTTAAACTTTACAAACTTACACTTAGCAGAACTTAAAATTAGCATCACTCAAATTTAACAAAACTAAATTCAGAGTCAAGAGTGTTCCTATAAAAGCATCTGATACAGCAGAATGTAACTTTACTTCATCAGTGCAAGAAAGCTACCAAAAATTCGTCACAGACCAGTTAAATAACAATAAACAAACAGACAACTGATTTGTAAATGAAATAGCAGAAATCATGGATATAAGGTGTAGTGAATACAGTGTGATTTGACATAATTCAGTTGTAAGAATAGGTCATAGTGACTACAAACATGACTGGCAATATCCATTCACAGTCAGGACTCTTCTGGTACAAGCTTGGATGATTTTTCAAGCAACTCAAAAAAAAATTGACAACACTGTGTGTCTTTCAGTAGTTTTCCAGTATAACTTTAATAGTCTTTTATGGTACAGTTTTACAAGGAATAGTATAATCATTAAATCTCTGGCAATCTTGAAGATGTGCCGAAGAACATAATGAATATGCTCAAGTTGTTTAACAAGCCATGAGTGAAAATGAATTTGCTAGTCTTTTTAAGGTGTAGTTTTAGTCAGAAAAGTGACAACAGCATATATATTGGCAAATTGCACTTAAAACCTACTTAGTTCGCAGATGGCAAGATAGGTTTTTGTGAATGTCAATACAGTAAATTTGACTTTAAACTATGCCCTGAGTTTTGCACAAGTAACTCTGGTAGGTCAGTGGGTGTATAGAACTGACACCTGTATATAAGCAGCTACAAAGCCATGGCTTCAGATGATTCCAAAGGAGTATACTACTGTTTACTGCATTGTTTTCTTGTTTCCATAAAGAGAAAATATCAGAAATTCCAGCCACTGAGCAGTTGACACATACTCAGAAAGCAAGACTGTTTTGTAAAGTAAGGCAAATTTTAGTAATTTTTAGTCATTTTTTAGTCAATCACAGCACTTGAGCTGTTTTGATATGAAGTCCAATCCAATATATGATATAGTCGTACCTATTTGAGAAGCTGTCACGTGTTTGTTCATGGTGAAATAATCACAGTAAAATTACCTTAGTAAAGCTGTAGGACAAAAAAGCAAGGAAGGTGTTGATGCCCAAAAGATAGGCTGGAAATAAATCCCAATAGATCAATGTCTATAGAGCAGGTATTTGTTTATTGCAGTGCTGGTGGTGAGGGGGATTTCTCCTCCTAACTCACCCCTCTTTGTCAAGTGCTGTGGTATATTTATACAGTAAATTATGCTTAAAGTTGCTATGTCATTACAACATCATCACATATGTGCCAGAACTAATTTACATAACATGATCTCATGGTTATTAGATAATCTTGCACTGTGCCTGTGCTTCCCCAATTCGGGGGTCTTCAGGGGTCTTTGATGAAGGCTTCAAAAGTCTTCTCTGCACTTGAACTTTTCAACTCTGTCTTCGGGACATGCGTAGTTACGGTGCTCTTTGGTCCATCTGGTCTCAACCGGTTTAAATTCTTTGTTCTGCAGATAACTGGCTTTACACTTGTCAATTTCTTATTAGTGCTACACTTATCTATCTCTGAGACTATATACCTGGTGAGTTTTTTTCTTCTTTTTGTCTATTCTGCATTTAAACAACTAGTTAACCATATATTACCCATTACATTGTATAAAAAGTTATTTATATCAGGTTATATAGGTATCAAAAGTTATGATTCAGGCTATATAAGTATCAGGTTATATAGGTATAAGAGTTATGATTCAAGCTACATAAGTAAAAGCTATGATTCGGGCTAAATAAATATAAAAAGTTATGTTTCAGGTTATATTGATAAAAAGTCATGATTTAAGTTATACTGATATTAGGTTACATAGATATCTTATAACTCAAGCTATATAAGCACCTTGTAACTTTGACCTAAATTATACAGACATCAGTGTTGAACTGGCTCGCCTGTACCTGTGAAAAGTCAGGAACAGCTTTTGAAATAGCATTCGTAGAGACACTGATTAAGTTTACAACAGATGTACTGTAAACATACAGTCTCCCTGCAGGCCACTCCATCCTCTCACCTCCAAGCAGCCCCCGGTGAGGGAGGGGGAGCTGAAAGGAAAAGCCCGTTTGTGTCGGGGGGATGGGTTAGTCGTTCACAGAGAGAGGCCGTGCAAAGTGGCCGCTGCGGGGAGAGGGGGGCTGGCCCGCCTCAGGGGAAGGCTGCGCTCTTGCCTCCCATTATCCTGCTCCTTACGAAGTTGGCCATTTGAATGAAATTTGGATTTGCACCGCTTTGCATAGTGTCCTGGCTTCCCGCATCTCTTGCAATTTTCTGCAAGGTTTTTTGATGACTGATTTCTGCGGGGAGAGTTGACTTTTACGTGACCTTGCTGTCCGGATTTATAACAAAGGCGAGTCGTCTTAACTGCTGTAGCAAATAATTCAGCAAACATGGTCAGTTGGTAAAAGTTGTTTCTATTTGCCCGCTTTCGCTAGTCGCCGAAAAGGTTTGGAAATTTAGGAACGGGGGGCTCCCCCGGCCGCTTTGTTCGATCTGGCGTGGCGGGCGGTGCCCCCCCCCGCCAGGCCGCTGAAGGGCCGTGGGGAGACCTCCGGTCCGCGCAGCTGCAGGTCCATCAAAAGGCTGTGTATGAGGAAGTCTATTCAGGAACTGCGCAGATGCAGGCGTGGGTGCAATCAACGCTGGCGCTGCTGGGGCATGCGCAGATGAGAATGGCAGTGCCGCTCGCTGCTATGGCGGCGAGCGGCACGAGCATGTCCGATATTTCAGGAGCGAGGGAAGCAGGGCAGTCTGCTCTAGGGTCTGCACAGGGCTCACAACCGAGCTCAGCCGATGCCCTGTGCCACGGCCCACCACCGTGGTCTGGGCGGCCACCGCTGGCAACGCAGTTGCAGGGAGGGGGGGGTGCCCGCCCTCCCCAAGATGGCAGCGGCGCTCGGCGCGGGCACCGCAGCAGAAGCGGCACCAGCGCGGCGGTTCCGTGCGGGCGGGCAGGACCACCGCCACCGCCGCGCAGTTCCGCGGGGCGCTCCCCATCGGACACTGCATCCCATTTGCCCGTAAAAGGCGGAGCGGCCTCCGTTTCAAAAGCCGGCGAGGTGGGCGTGGTCGGCGCGTCTCCGCGCTGCTCGTTACCTTTTTCACCCGCCATCACGGCAGAGGCACCGCCTGTTTTTTCTTTCTGCCCTTCCGTTTCGCCTTGACCCCCCGCGTCCACAGAGGTTTGCCGTTTTAAATCTCGCTCCTTCTCCACTGTTTTCAAAGTCTTTAATATCACTCTCCAAATCGTTATCAGTCTTAGCTGTTACGTCGCCACAGGAAGCAGAGTCAAATACATATTGTCCGACTCCCTCCCAGGCTTTTACACTAAAGGCATTCACGGTTGCTTTCTCTTCCTGGGATATTTGTGATCCCATGTTATCTTTTTTTTTTTCCTCTGGAACTTACCTCAAAAGGGTGTAATTGTCGGTCCGGACCTGTGGCTACTTTGAGCCGTATGTCTTCTTCAGCCGTTCTTGTTCTCTGGGGAACAAAACCCGTCTCCAGCTGCTCAGAGGCAGCTGCATGAAGAGGTGCTATATCACGTTGGGGTCACCAGATGTCGCTGTTGAGACGGGTCACGACACGTACGCACTGGATAACTTCAGGTGATGGAAGGAAAGCTCTCTTTTAATAATCACGTTGTCTTCTTTTATACAGTTCTAATGTTTACATAGTTTCAAGGCACAACAGACTTGATTTAGCCAATAGCCACACACCTCTAGGTGAACACATGATAGTCATGCAGCATGTTTTTCTAACAGTAATTCAGCTATGCCTCTTTCCCACGGTCCTTCTCTAGCCAAAGTAACAGGCCCGAGCCGTGATTTTACAAAGGCAACAAGGCCTTCATTTTATAAGGTTTTTACCTAAATGCCACAGGATATATCCACTCAATACTATGTTTCTTGGCCCAAGAGGTTATAAGGTTATTTTGAAAATTAGTCCCATTGTCACATTCAATTCTCTCTGGGGTACCATGTCACCACAAAATGCATCTCTCAAGGCCTAAGATAGTGTTTTGAGCAGTGGCATGGTTTACAGGGTGTGTTTACAGCCAGGCAGTCGTTGCCTCTACCATGGTATGTAGCTCTTGCCTTGAAGTGTTCATGGCAGTGGTCTAATGTAGTCAATTTGCCAGGCCTCACCATATCAGAAACCCAGTTACCACCCTCTATTCCTAGGAGATTTTACAGAATCACAAATCAACTAGTTTGGAAAAGACCTTTGAGATCATTGGGTCCAACTTATGATCTAAAACCACCTTGTCAACTAGACCATGGGACTAAGTGCTACATCCAGTAGTTTCTTAAACATCTCCAGGGAGGGTGACTCCGCCACCTCCCTGGGCAGCCCATTCCAATGTCCAGTCACTGTCTGTAAAGAACTTCTAATGTCCAGCCTAAACCTCCCCTGGCACAGCTCAAGACTACGTCCTCTTGTCCTGTCGCTGCTTCCCTGGGAGAAGAGACCAACTCCCACCTAGCTACAACCTCCTTTCAGGTACTTGTAGAGTGATAAGGCCTCCCCTGAGCCTCCTTTTCTCTGGGCTAAACCCCAGCTCCCTCAGCCACTCCTCATAGGACTTGTGTTCTAGACCCTTCACCAACCTTGTTGTCCTTCTCTGGATGTGTTCAAGCATCTCAACATCCTTCCTAAATTGGGGGGCTCAGATCTGGACACAGCACTCAAGGTGCGGCCTAACCAGTGCCAAGTACAGGGGAAGAATTGCTTCCCTAGTCCTGCTGGCCACACTATTCCTGATCCAGGCCAGGATGCCATTTGCCTTCTTGGCCATGTGGGCACAGTGCTGGCTCATGTTCAGCCTGCTGTCAATCAGTACTCCCAGGTCCCTTTCTGCCTGGCTGCTGTCGAGCCATTCTGTCCCCAACCTGTAGTGCTGCAGGGGGTTGTAGTGACCAAAGTGCAGGACCTGGCACTTGGTCTTGTGAAACCTCATATTGTTGGATTCAGCCCATCTATGCAGCCTGGCCAGGTCCCTCTGCAGAGCCCTCCTACCCTCCAGCAGATTGACACTCACACCCAACTCAGTGTCATCTGCAAATTTGCTAATGGTAGACTCAATCCCCTCATCCAGATCATCAATAAAGATATTAAGCAAGAGTGGGCCCAACACAGATCCCTGGGGGATGATATTAGTGACTGGCTGCCAACTGGATGCAACACCATTCATCACAACTCTCCGGGCCTGGCTGTCCAGCCACTTCTTAACCCAGCAAAGAGTGCATCTGTCCAAGTCGTGGGCTGCCAGCTTTTCCAGGAGTATGTATGCTGTGTGAGAGTGTTAAAGGCTTTGCTGAAGTCCAGGTGGCTCACTTGATTGCAGCACGTTTCACATTTGTGAATAACCTGTGTGATGGCCTCCATGGTCAGACCCACACCTCGATCACAAGCCCATCTGTATGTTGTAACCCTTCCTAGATGTCCTGATGTTTCATGGGCCCATTGGGCTATAAATAGCTCACCCATCCGCTCCTAGTCTAAGTCTACCTGACCTATTCCAATCTTAGGAGCCTTATCTACCTGTTCATTGTTCTGATGTTTTTCAGTGGCACAACTTTTGGGCACCTGAGCATCTACATGACATACCTTTCAGAGCCGTCTTTTCTACCCATGCAGCGATGTCCTGCCACAATCCAGCAGCCCAGATGGGTTTACCCCTCTGTTCCCAATTGGTCTTCTTCCACTGCTGCAGCCACCCCCATGGGGAATTAGCCACCATCCAGGAGTCAGTATAGAGTACAGGCCACTTTTGTCGTTTAACTTGTTATATGGTGGTGCTTTTTGGGCATGAGTCACCCTCTCAAACTGCTCCAAAATCTCTGGCTTCTGGCCAGTCCATAATGTCTTCCAGGATTCCTGAGAAAATTGCGTTTTCCCATTCTGGCTCTGTGTAATCAATGCTACCAACTTACTCCATGTAGTGCTGGTTGCATGATGAGTTGAGGGGATGTTTCCTTTGAACATCCAGTGTAGCACAGGCAACTGTGGTGCCAAGAGGAGACATGCTTATGTCCCAACAACTTCTGAGGCAGCTCAAACCCCCTCATAGGCTATAGGCTGCTAATATCTCCTTTTCAGTTGGAATACAGTGGGCTTCTGATCCTCAATTATCCTGGCTTAAAAACCCTAATGGTAAACCTCGGGTTTCTCCTGAGGTCCTTTGGCAGAGGTTCCAGATGAGACCCTGCTCCCCAGCTGCAGTGTAGAGTGTATTTTGCATGGCTGGTCCTGTCTGAACAGGCCCATGAGCTACCACACGAGCTATTTCCTGTTCGATCTGCTCAAAGGCCTGTTGTTGCTCAAGGCCCCACTCAAAATGGTTCTTTTTCTGGGTCACTCAATAGAGGGGCCTCACAAGTTTACTATAACCTGGAATATGCATTCTCCAGAACCCCACAAGGCCCAGGAAAGCTTGTGTTTCCTTCTCGTTAGCCAGTGGAAACAGTTGCTATTTTGTTAACCACCTCTGTAGGCACATGATGGCATCCATCCTGCCATTTTATTCCCTAAAACTGGATCTCCTGTGCAGATCCCTTTACCTTACTTTGTTTTATGGCAAGACCAGTTTTCAGAAGAATTTGGATTATTTTCTTCCTGTTCCCAGAAACTTCTTCTGCTATATTGCCCCACACAATGATATCATCAATGTATTGCAGATGTTCCAGAGCTTCACTCTGTTCCAGTGCAGTCTGGATCAGTCCATGGCAAATAGTGGGGCTGTGTTTCCATCCCTGGAGAAGTCGATTCCAGGTGTACTGGACACGTCTCCCAGTGAAAGCAAACTGTGGCCTGCACTCTGCTGCCAGAGGGATTGAGGAAAATATATTAACAATATCAGTTGTGGCAGCACTGGGCTGCCTTTGACTCCAGTTCATAATGATGTTCCAACATGTCTGGTACGGCAGCACTCAGAGGTGGCATGACTTCAGGCCCCGATAGTCTCCTGTCAGCCTCCATTCTCCATTAGACTTTCACACTGGCCATATGGGGCTGTTAAATGATGAGCAGGTCCTGCTGATTACTCCTTGGCTCTCCAGTCAATGAATCAGTTTATGGATGGGAATTATGGAGACTTGGTGCAATATTGCCACTAGTGCACTGACCTGGTAGAAATTGCCACTTGCTGGTCTTCAATTTGTGTTAATCCCACAATGAAGCGATCTTCTGAGAGGTCAGGCAGGGTAGATAACGGTTTGATCTTCTCTATATTCACAGTAGCTACACCAAAAGCTCATCGATACCCCTTTGGATCCTCAAAGTACCCTCCTGAGGTAGTCCATGCCAAAGATACAAGGTGCCTCTGGGTCAGTCACAATGGGGTGCTTTTCCCACTTTTTCTCTTTTAACTCCCCTCAGCCTCCAATACAACTTCTGGCATCCCCCTGTCACTTCAGAGATCCAGATGGGTTCTGCACTCCAGTGCCTTGATGGCATCAGTGTGCACTGTGCACCAGTGTCTACTAAAGCTTTATACTTTTGTGGATCTGATGTGCCAGGCCATCAAATCCACAGAGTCCAGTATGCCTGGTCATCCCTTTCCTCCTCCTGGCCAAAGGTAGGGAGTCTCTATTCCTGTTCCTGGTCAGAGTATTCACTGTCTGATCTTTGCAATGTCAGACCAGAAGTCCCCTCACCAGGATCAAGGGAGGTAATTTCAGGTTTTTATGTCTGGGAGACTGCTGATTGACTTCTTGTCTCGCTGGGGCAACTACACTGAAAGCCTTCTTGGGTGATCCCTTCTCAACAGCTCTCTTCCCTCTCAGTTTAGGACATGGGCTTCCATCTTAAAGGTGGGTTCACCATCCTGCTCCTTCATGTCGTCCCCCAGTCATGCAGAAAGAGCCAGAGTTCACCACATGGTCTGCACTTGGGGCTTCCTTTCCCTCTGGCCAGGGCAGGAGAGGAGTGATCTCTTGGGCTGCCCCTAAAAGATGAGTTGCTGATCTGTAGGGATGTGGAAGTATCCAGAGTTTCTCCTACATTTTGGAGCCAGGAGGAGGCCATCTCTACAGTTGGTGTATCCATTTGTGGGTAATACACTGCTGCCAAGCTGCTGGGATATGATGCAAGGGCGGTTTGAACCACCTTCCTCCACATGGCCATTGTGCATGGGACATCCTCTGAACATTTAGAGACATTAAAATTTTTTAGATCACTACAGATGACTTCCGGCACTGCTAATTCTCTCAAGCACTGGATACCTTCATCTGCACTGGTCCACTTCCCTGGGGAGTTCACAAGATCTTCTTTAAATGGATATCTTTCCCTCATGCTTGAGAGGAGCTGTCTCCAGAGGCCGCAATTTCCTTCTTTTCCCATTCATCTTTTAATTTCCTGATCTCTAGCAAGGGATCCCAGCTGTTTGGCTTCATGACCTTTTAATTGCTGACTGTCGGCCCCATTATCCCAGCATTGAAGCAGCCAGGCAGAAATCTGCTCACCTGGCTGGCAGCTGTAATCTTTTCGCAAGTCTCAAAGTTCTGATGAGGTCAGGGACTGAGTAACTTTGGTTGCCTGTTTGACTGACCTCACCCCTTTCAATTTCTTTGTTGAAGGACCTTCTTCTCCTCCTTCTTTTTCTTCTTCTTCCATTAGTAATCGATGGCATGAGCCTTTTACTTGCCTTGTCCATTTTTTTAATGTTTTCACTACTGGGGCAATTACTGTAGTTGCTGTGGTTTGAGTTCCTATCTCAGCCATAGTGTCCTCAAATGTAGTTGAGGTTCCTGCCTGTCTTGGTTTGAAAGACAGCTGTCTGCCAAGGAAGGCGGGAACCTCCCTTGGAATGGAAAATATGACCCCTTTCCCTCCAAATTATTATAACTTTGAAATTAAAGGGCTTTCAGCCAAAGATATGGGAAAAGGAATAACAGTTCTTTACTAGGATATATATATACATGTATGACAAGGCAAACAAACAACAACAACAGCAGCAATAACAAAACCAGAAACCCAACTATAGCATTCTCTCGGCTGTCAAGCACTTTCCCCTTTGGTGTAGTTATGGTCACAGCCGGCAGGGGCGCTGTTGACTCCCAGCCGGGCAGGGCAGGTGCGATGATTCCCCCGCGGCTGCAGGGGGCGCTGTGGCATGAGCTCAGCCGTCTCTCTCACCTGGTTAATGGTGGGCGAGCTGGTGGAAGAGATAGAAAAGGGGCTTCCTTTACAAACCTACAGGGGGAGTTAGTCTCAGTGCCCCTCCAGATGGCAAAATGGACTGTAGCAGGAACTTCGGAGCAGCGGCTGAACAGCAGAGGCGGGCACACCTGGGGTGACAAACAAAATGTAGTAGAAAACTCCACAGCCGTAGCAGTAACCGCAAGGTGTCCCAGTGGGCACGTGGTGCTGGGTTAAAATGTAACGAAAAAGCCCGAGGCAGCGGCAGAAAACAGTGGGGCTGGGCAGAGGCAGCCGGGCTCCCGCAAACAGCCCGGAGACGCTCCCTCAGAGGTTTTCCCCTAATGCATCCGAGTAGTTGGTGAGAGTCCTTTCCAGTGAGATCGGGTGTTCGATAAGGTCCCAGTTCAACGGCTGCTCCTACAAGCAGAGCCTCTCTCATGGTAGAAACAGTAAGAGATGGAGCTCTGTGGTGGCAGCAAATTCTCTTCACAGCAACAGCAGACTGGCCGTCCCCCTCTGATCCAAGAGTGAGAGAGAGCGAGGAGCTGAGCTCAGCCCCTGTCTCTGAGACAAATTCAGAGGAGAATATTTTTTGATAGGTCGTAGTTACTCTTCTCTTTACTAGGTTCGGAAAAAAAAATTTCTTCGGAGGAAAGTGAAGAGGAAAAAAACTATTTATTTAACAAACACACAGGAAAAGAATAATAATGTTAAATAATAAAACCTCTCTCTGTAGAGAGAGAAACTTGGGAAAAAGTTTAGTCTGTCTGGGTGTGGTCTCTCTCCTCCTCGGAGCGTTGGGGGACCCCCCTTTCGGGCTAGTGGGAAGTCTTTCAGTGAGGGTTCGATGTTCTGATGTTTTGAACAAGTCCAGAAGAGAGAGAAAAAAAAGAAGAAACTCAAAGTCTTAGAAAAAACTCCATTTCTCTTCTCCTGAAGAAAACAGAGCTGAG